>VCCN01000378.1:2900982-2912804 GCA_006491835.1 Architeuthis dux
CTTTTAAAGTACTCAGATGTGTCAACTGGGAGACGGGATATGGAATTCTGGGCGGTTTTCTGAGTTTGTTTTATGCAAATGAGGTAGTTATTCCCAACTTTTTCTTGAGAACATCTTTTTCTCTGAAAGAGGACATCCTAAGGAACATTTTGGTACGCTAAATGTAGAATCGGGGGTGGGGTGCACGGTAGCACCAGCTGGCCCTCGGACTAAATAGTTTACATTCAACATGCAGTTTATTTACAGTACAAAAAGTAATAAACGAATAACAATATTAAGAAATAAAAATACACATGAAAAATAATTTTAATAATCTAATTAATGCATTCACTCTGGCTTGACCTCCTGCTCCTTTTATATCGCCTCGGCGTAATTCTGGTGGCCCTGACATTGAGGTTTGTTTACAAATGAAATTTTAAAAAGTTGTTCCATTTTGGCGCCACAAGACATCGAACAATATGTTTAGCAACCGTAAAATATGTATAGGCCGTCTTGGACAACTGGACCACGCCATATGGTTTTAGGGTTTACATACGTTTTTGACCGTTACACTTTATTTACTTTACCGGCGAAAAAGATGTTTGTGGACTTAAAGTTAGCGGAAAAACTAATTGGTCCGCTAACGATGTACAAAGTTTGCGGAAACGCTAATCCGCTAACGAAAAAGTTAGCTTCGCTAATTAGCGGTTAGCGGATTAGTGGGACTGTGCCCACCACTTATAGCCACCCAGCCAGACCAACTTAAAAACTGAAGGAAACTCATGTTGACAGTTTTGGTTGACGGTTTCTAATATGTGGATCAGAATATTTCTATTAAAAGTCGAACCTTGAATGTATGTGACGTTGTAACTTTTTTTTTCTACTTTAAGCCGTCTGATATTTTGTTACCAATCAATTGGGCGCTTAAGATTTGAACTACCCCTCATTAAAGATACTTTTTTAATTGAGTCTCTCTCTCTCTCTCTATCTCTCTATCTCTCTCTATCTCTCGCTCTCTATCTCTCGTGTGCGTAGGCGTTCGAGTGTTGTTTGTTATTAGTGGACGCTTACACTTCATTGCTTCAACCCCGAGGACCTGGGTTAATGCAACAGATGGAATTACATCCAGCTGAGCGGAATACGAAACAGTTTTATGTTTACAATTTTATGGCATCTTCATTTTCTTACCTTTTTTTTTAATACTACTTATTAGACCGTCAACCAACATTGTCACCAACACCGTCAACATAGGTTTCTTCAGTTTGTTAAGTTGGTATGGCTGGCTATGTATGTATGTATGTATGTATGTATGTATGTACACTATCGCCCATAAATAAGTACACCCTTACCATTTTTAATATAATTAATTGTCTTCTAAACCAAACTTATCTGGATTGTATTATTTCCAGTGGAACATTGCACAATAAAAACAGATAGTGGCAGATATTATTTATGACCAAATTCTACAGCATTGAAACTATGTTGCCAAAAATAGTTTGTGTAGTGTTGTACTTATCTTTGGACGGCATATTTGGTCATAAATAATACCTGATCATATCTGTTTTGATTATGTAATGTTCCACTAGAAATAATAAAATCCTGCTATATTTGGTTTAGAAGAAAAATAACTTGGTAGTGGTAGGGCTGTACTTATGGGCGACACTGTATGTATGCATGTATCTCCCGTTTAGGCCGCACCAATGGAGCTAGAGGGCTGGACGTTTAAACATTTACTCCTTATAGTGGGGGAGTCAATTTACAATGTAAGTTTATGCTAAATTGGTCCCTTAGTTTGTGTCCGCTTGCTTTTTGAAAATTCGGACTTTTTACTGATCCAACAAAAGGTGACATTGATCACCCCTTTTTTCCAAAGGCGACATTGATCACTCCTTTTCCCAATTGTTTAATTGATCACCTCGAACACGACATGCTGCCAAACGACGTTGCTCGCGTGTCGGTTTCTATTGAGTGATTTACCAGACCTGTTTTTCATTTCTCTGATATTTCCAAATCAACAAAAGCAGACAGATTTGCATCTAATTGGTTTACACTGAACGTGATTATAAATATGTGTGAGTATTTAGGAAAGATTTAATCAGGGTAGAATATTATTTAACACCTTCAGCGCCAATATTTATATATTATTTATATACACATTGGGATAGAATATCATCGTTGAAAAGCAGGTATTAGATACAGCACTGTACAGAAGACAAAATGAAGACAGGGCGAGAATTTCAAAAGGGAGGATATTACTAATTAAGGTCGTTTGGCGCTTAATGTGTAAAGGAGCGAAATCAATAATTCACATCATTTGACGCTGAACGTGTAAACAAGCTTATAATCGTATTTAGCAAGTTAGTCTCACAGACCATTGCTAGTTTTGCCAAACTAAGCTAAGCTCAGTGCATAAAATAATGAGCACCTCTCCGTGGAACAATATGTATTATAAAGGAGGAACAAGGTCAACAGTGTCAAGACCACAGTAAGGATCGAATTCACTACTATTGCAGTGATGCTAAGCTAACAATTTCAATAAATGTTCCAATCATTTTGGAGATCTTCAGAAAGTGAATATTCGGTTCCAAAATAGTTAAACATCGTATTTCTTCGATATTTGGAAAAAAACAAATTATCGAAATTTCAATTTTTAAAATACTGTGATAATTTCTTTTTAATTGTCTTTTCGTTTTGATATATTGTTCGGAAAATTTAATTTTAGTTCTTTTTGTCCCCGCCCTAATACATGCCTTTCACTACTGTGTCTTCCACCCTGACCGTGCAAGTGACTAATTAGACACCTAATTAGGCAACAAACATCAAAGAAAACCAGAGAGAACTTCCTTTTCAACTAACTAATCAGTCAGTCGAATATACTTCGAACTCTGTTGATCGATTCGGTGTTGGAAGCAGGTCATCAAACATGTTTCCTTCGATTTTTTGGGAGTGGATATTTGCAGTGCTAATAAAGAGGTCAAATTATTAAAGTTTGTCTGCTTTGTTGAACATTACTATACGGAATATGTTAGAACTGATCAGTTTGCATCTCTACTAAAAGAAAGTTTCCCTTTTCTAACTAAGCCCACACCAACTGATACTAGTGTACTAGTAACATGTAGATGAATGAAAGGGGCAACTTCTTTTGGTTTTAATGACTAATCCCCCTAGTTTAACGATCCAGGCAATATTAGAATGAATATACAGTAATCTCTTGATATGGTCGGTTTTGGTTAGTGCCCAAAAATGTATTGTGACCATCCCTTGATATTTACGGTATACAATCTGATTAGTGCGGTTCAAGAAAGTTTGAAAACGGCGGAACGAAATATTTACCATAAATAATGGCTTTATTCAATTTGAAAAAATTACAACAATCAGCAACGGGGCTTGTTTATATTCGTAGAGTAGACATTTGGGATTATATTTATAACTTATTACATTAGAGATCAACTAAAGGAGGCAATTTAGTAGGGTTTAGCTAAGGGAGACAATCGAGGAATGTAATAATATACATTAGTCTAAATTGTTTTTGATACATTTTGATATAATTATTTCCATTGATTCTTAACTTTAAATAATGCGGTTTTGATATATGCGGTGTACATCGAGGATTTATTAACCGCACATATCAAGAGATTACTGTACATAGATCGTTCTGTATTTGTCGTTAGATGGCACCAGGAGCATTTCATTCGAACTACCTTTATGTTTTATTTATTCACGCATCTCTATAAGTCACTTTTCGGTCGGTCAGTCGGTCGGTTCCTGATACGTTAAAAAACAGAAAGTGGATGGAAGGGTATGACTTTTTACCGGCCGCGTCTGATGTCATTAAGAGAACATTTATTTAATCAAATTCTAGAAATAAAAAAATAGATGAAGTATTAAGCGTTCGTCTTTTAAAACATTTTTGCCAATTATCGTTTGTTATTAATAGCTAAAATCGACTAAACGTTTCAATTTCCAGCTCTATGTTATATATACTCATTTTAAAGCCCACTTAACAAATAAAATAACCATACACTAAGACTCCAGTACAGATTATTTATAAACATTGTACATTTACTTTTATCCAAGTTTAATAATTGTTTTTTTAAATAGCCAGATTTTCGGCTATTGTAGATTTTTATCGGCT
Source organism: Architeuthis dux (assembly GCA_006491835.1). Taxonomy (NCBI): domain Eukaryota; kingdom Metazoa; phylum Mollusca; class Cephalopoda; order Oegopsida; family Architeuthidae; genus Architeuthis; species Architeuthis dux. The sequence continues at coordinate 2,905,097 of VCCN01000378.1, forward strand.
AAATTGGGAAAAAATCAGCCGGATCTAGCCGAAGAATGGCTAATTTGGCAACCCTGTTTTTTTAAAGAGACTTTTTTAGAGATGGGCCCACGCATTTCTATGAGACACTTTTCGGTCGATCGGTTCCGATTAAGTTAAATATCATTTTCTCAGCCGTATCAGGTTGGATTGATATGAAATTTGGTCCAGATCTTCGGGTGAAGCATCCTCATCTTCCTCTTCTTCCTATTATTTCTCTTCCTCCTGCTAGTAGTACCACGACCAATAATGCTGCTACTACTACTACTACTACTACTACTACTACTACTACTACTACTACTACTGAAATATGGACATGGACATTTTTTATAAATGTTCACAGAGTTAGGGTATTTATTGTCTTTCTGATTCTAACATTAAGAAAAAGAGGATTTTTTCGGCGTTTCAGGCTCTTTTATTGTAAGTCCAGAGCGCGAATGAAACGTGAAAAAACATTATGTGGTTTATGGAGAAGGCAGTGTGAACGCTCGAACATGTCAGAAGTAACACACCACTTTTTATTAAATTTGTCTAGTTTTCACCTTCATCCTAATTTTAGTTGTTTTTATACAACCTATTAATTCGGGCCACTGTTTCTATGGCAACGAATAACTGCGCAATCGGAAATAAAGAATAAGCCTTCGGTGTGAATCGAATTTACACCCTCATTGCCAGAGGGAGACTAATTTACGCCTAGCTGCTTTTACCAATCGGCCACGGATTAACAGAAGCTGATTCACACTTAGAAACTCACTACCTACAAACGACTCAGCGCCATATTTAATCAAGGTATTCTTTGAGAATAAGCAATGTTATACGACCTAGGCGATAGCCAATATACTCAAAATATACAAAATAACTGTTAAAAATGATTTGCACCAACATAAACTATTAGGAGATGAATCCATATACAGTACTGACTGTCCGAATTGAAAGAGGTGCCAGACGATCAGTAGCCGGGAAATTGGTGGAGTAATTAACCGTGTAAGTATGCATCAAAATCTCACTGGAGTTACCTAATGTGTGCACGTGACAATTATGCATGTGCCTATATAAATATAAGCATGGTTATCTGGCAAGGTTATAGATATATGCAAGAACATACATATACAGTATTCGCCTCAATTACATACTTCCAAAATCCGGAAACATGGAAATTAACAAAACGAGCTGAAAACCAAACTTAGAATAGCACAGAGATCCATGGAAAGAGCAATGCTAGGGATAACCTTAAGAGATAGAAAAAGATCAAAGATAGTGTACAGATAACTGAGCAGCACAAATGGAGATGGGCTGGTCACGTAATGTGTCCACGTGACTTATATTCATGTCTGCAGTTGTGCTATCACTGATAAATCTTTATATTTTAAAGGTGCAGTGATTTTCACAAAACAAGAATGGAAGAGTGAGGCGGTGGTAGTATCGGAGATTGCCAAGACGATGCCAAAAGGAGCGTCAATCGGTATCGATCTGTATTGATTGATCGCCGCACCTCTTCACCTGGAATCAATAGTTTGTGTTAAATTTGAATTGACTAAGATATTGAACCTCGCCTTTAAGCACAAACACGCACAGTACCTTGTATTGTTTTCTTGCTTGTATATTTGCTTATGTATAGGGAATGTTTTTTTGTTCTAGGAAACTTTACACACTTTAACAGAGAACAGTTCTTTTTCTTTTTCCATAAAAACAATTGTGAAAATATTTGGCGTTCAAAGCAAATAAAGACGAACAAACTCCAGTAGACATAGCGTACGTGTTAAGATTGTATTCACTTCAAATCAAACATTTGAATTATTTACACGAAACGGGGATTTATCGACAGCAGACGGTAAATTTCTGTCAATAATTCTGTCCTAAAGTCGCCATAAGGATGGAATATGATTTTGCATATTTTTATACGAGGTGTGTCCGGAAAGTATTCACCCATTTTGAATATTTCGAGAACCGGTTGAGTGGCCTGGCAAGCAACCAAGGGAGACCTTGTAGCGCATGCGTTAGCAAACAATCTGTCGTGGGTTCATTCAGTCGGCTGTGAGACGCCATCGAGTGAGCTTGTGTACTATGTGAACGTAGCTTTCACAATGACATCACCTGACCGTTCCTCATGTCTCTTTTTGTGAAAACCATCGCATCATACGGATCTGTCAGCCACCTTACAGTCGAAAAATTGTTCACTCCGACATTGTGCTTTTTGCCGTTGAAAAGGAAGATATTCAGTCAGCGGACGAGATTATATTAAAGATAATGTGACCAGTGTTGCCAATTTAGTGCGTTTCGCCTAAAACATTTTGGCTGTTTTTAGCCATTTGCTGGCTATTTCTGACCAAACTTTAGCGCTTTTTGGTAGTCAAACTAGCGCGAAAATATTTTTTGAGTTGGCAACACTGAATATGACGAAGCAGCTGATTGCGATCCCGAGAGAGGACTTTGCAGACTATTTTGAAAAGTGGAAGGGATGCTGAGATAAGAGTGTGAGGTCTGAAGGAGAGCACTTTGAAGGGACTAAGATGCCGTTGCTCTAAGCTTTTTTCTGTTAATAATATTAAATGGTTGTATACTTTCTGGGCAGACTTTGTATCACAACTCCTTACTGGAAAGATTGAAGTTACATAATGTTCCCTCCACTGTTCCCCCATTTTGCTTCATGTCGTACTAAGCTTAATACATCCCGAGAATAGAATATACGTTGCGTATGTTTGTCTGAATGTTTGCAATGTGGGCAAATCAGAATTATTCGTAGGAATCATAACGTATATTTGAGTATTACAAATGATTACTTTTCCAAAGCAAACATGTTTACTCGAAGACAGTCTCAACATGATCTCATTAGCGCCTATTAGAAACCGTCAAGAAAACCGTCAACATACGTTTCTTCAGTTTTCAAGTGAGGCTGGCTATATATGTATGTATGTGTTGCGGTAGATTCTTTAGTGAGGGTTCCATTTGCAATGTAATGTTATCATAAATTGGTCTCTTAGTTTGTATCCGGTAGAATGCACGCTTGTTTGTTTTTTTTAAATTGGACCTGTTTATATGATCACTGCCCAACAAAAGGCGAGAAAAGTAACTCATCCGTTGATCACCCCTTTTTCCTATATTTCTTTTATTGATCACCCCCAACACGTCATGCTTCCAAAAGACGTTGGTCACGTGATGGTTTATATCGACCTGTTCCTCTCTACTTCCCATGCGTCGTAGTTGCAGGTATCAATAGTTATTCCGAATGCACTGTTTTCCAACAAAGAAACTATTTCAATTCTGCTAGATTTAGTCTACATAAAGATACAAACAAGATAGAAATAGCAAAAGGACTAAGACAAGGGGATACAATATTATCTAAACTATTTACAGCGAAACTATTTACAGCGAGCCTTGAAAGCATCATTTGGAAAACCGATTGGGAGGGAATGGAAATAAACATAGCTGGAAAATACTTAAGCCACTTCAGATTTGCCGATGACGTTTCCATGACGTCGGAAGCATCCGAAGAATTACAAATTGACTGATCTAAACAGAGAAAGTAAAAAGGCAGGTTTAAAGATGAACAGAACAAAGACAAAAGTAACGGGTATATACTAGTATATAATATTGGCCATACTCTTGTGGGGATGACATCTTTCCTACGTGAAATATCAGCATTATTTTGTTTTTACTTTCGTTCGTTACTTCTTTTGTCCTTCGTATCTATTTAACAATCAATGAAAACTCCTTATAGTTTCAAGCATAATTTAAGTGTGTATAGACCGACCGTTAAATCAAATGTGTGAAAACCTAACCAAAGTTTGGAACCGAATCGAAGAACTCTAATTTCGACGACTTTCGATGTCTATATGAAATCTCCTTTTCTGAATCTTGTCCATCATTTTATATACAACCAATTAAAATCATAAGGAAATACATAAAGAATGTCATATATTATAATTTATATTACATACACTATATTAAAATGCAGTGTTCTATTTTCTAAAATACTACAAAAAATCATAACAAATATATGAATATTTGAACGTTTGTTTTAGTGTGAAAAGAAACTATACAATTTGAATATACAAGCACACATCATAACAATCATATTTACATAATAGCAACGGCCTTAAATATTTGTGGTGGCGTAATAAACATCATAATTCTTCTTAAAATATTCACATCTGTTGATATCACTACATATTGCGATAATCTATTGCACAGTCCCACCACTCTATTGCTAAAATCTACTTCTATTTACTTCCCTCGTATATGTGTGGCCTCTCAGCCCCCTGTACCAACTTCTAGTAACAGATACATCAGGGTTTACTACTGCTAAACCAACTGCTAAAATGTATTACGTAATAGGATGAAAACAAATTATATTTTCTGGCAATTTCTGTGGCCTGACAATGGCCAGGTCCAACGGTTGCTCGATTAAAGAAATGCGACTGAATTAGAAGTACATACCTTTATATATGGTATATATATATATATATATATGAAATCATGTGCAAGGGTAAGAAAGGAGGAATTCAATTTTGGGGCGGAGACAGGAATTGTTTATTCGATCGATAGATATTTTGTATTTCTTTTGTTCATATAATTATATGTATTCACTCACGTGTTTCCACACAATAACTCCAAAGGTTCTCAATGAATTTCAATTAAAGTGTCTTGAAACTTGTGACATGGACTAAGGGAGAATTGATTACATTTGGGGGCGAATCCAGGGATTTGTTATTATTAAGAAATATTTTCCATATATTAGAATACTTGAAATATGCGTTTTTTTAACAGCAGTTAATTGCGTCATTCAGACAGTTTCAGTGTAGTTGGGCTGGGATTAAACAAATAAGACAAATGGTAGTTAAATTTGGTATGTCCGATATTAGAATAAAGATTATGTTTTTTAAATATTGGTATTCTAGGATGTGACCGTCTTTTCACTTAGGCTGTTCCATATGTTTGCTACTCATGCCGTGAAGAATATTTTTGTAACGCCAGTGGAGGTCTGACTGTGTAGTTTATGGCTGTGACCTCTGGTTGTACTGCAGATGGATGAAGTCAGCATGTTCTTACCGGGGCAGTTTGAGCAATGAACGTCAGTATCTACTCTATGTAAGTTGTTCCGGTTCTATTGACTTCTAGTAAGTCAGCGGGTTGTCCTCTGTATTCAAGGGTCACTAGAGTAAGTTGTTTAATCTTCAGTGTAATATATATCTCCCAGCCTCGGAACGGTCTTTGTGGCTCTCCTCTGAACTCTCTCTATGGCATCTGAGTTGTACTCCAGGTAAGGAGACCATATGCAGGAAGTAAACTCAAGATGGGGATGTACCAGAGACTTGCACAGTAGTAGGAAGCCCTCTACATCGATGGATATATTAAGTTGGTAGCGGTATGCTCTCTATGAGTGCTTTTTAGTATGAAGATGGAGGTGACTTCGCTGTTTGTAGTCCCATCATGTTAAACCAAACCTATTTACATCATTAAAATTCTCCTACTGTGATTTTAAATCACAACCTATTGATCGGTAGACAACTTTCTTACCCACTGAGCCAAACTGAAAAGCTTTGGATATCTACGAAAATGTATGTTACAAATACGTAAGGAACAGAAGTAGGGGTGATCTTTGACCCTTGTGCAGCCATTCTTGTATGTATCGTTCTTGTTACAGTAGTTGTAGTTTTGAATGTTTCTTTCTCTTTCCGTGACATTGGCGTCCACCATGTTTCAATTGCATATGTTCGTTTTTAGCCGATTGACATGCAGAGCCAATATGTACAAATCCTTTCTCAATGTGTTCTAGGAAGAAGCCTTAATACTAACAGGAGTTGCCGCACTGCTGTCGATATCACTCATGCTTATGTATAAATGGACTTATACCTACATCATCTTCCTATTTTTCCTTCTTTCTCTCCTCTTTTATATACCGAATCAAACGTCCGCGCGGGACCATTTCTAGCATATTAGTGTCACGGGCAATTATAGGCGCCCAGCCTAGTCACAGAACAGGGCGCTGCAAGAAAGAGAATTTAAGATTGGCATTGCTGGTCTCGCGAGACGAGAACACATAATTGAGGAAGAAGACGATAACTGTGTATAATTTAGTATGGATTATTGAAATGTGACTCCTGAGGGTCAAAAGAACATACAAAGGGCAGGAGATAAATGGGTTTGGTGTAGAATGAATATGAAGAAGCGGATGATGAAAAAGAAAGATATATACTGCATAGATAATTACGAAGCTCAGCTTAGTCTGGTTCAAGGACGAATATTGTAGCACGTATTGAGAACTCACTACACTAGCAACCGGGGAGGATTTGGGTTGTCCAAGGGGGAAAAATAACACTTTCAGGTAAAAATAAGTCCAGTCTGGAGATAGGGTCTTCTGCACTTCCATCTACCAAGTTGAAGGCTCGAAATAAGCTCCAAGTTGAGAATGATTTAAGATGTGCTCTCTCATTAATAGACCCACAAATCGGAGGACTAGTAGCGGAAAACAAGGACAGAGATCACATTGATGTGTATATCAGTTAAGATAGCAGAATTCTTATTTTTCTGTAAAGAATTGGAATGTCTAATGATGTGTTCCTAATTATGTTCGCTTGCTTTCTTTGAGTAACAAATACACAGCAGCAGCTGTACACTTACAAAATTAAACTAATTCTTAGTAAGACGCTGTCTAATTATACATAAAATAAAGTTATTATTTGAAATTATTCTTTGTTACAACTTAATAAATGGAAGGGGGGATACTAATAATCTTATCGACAAAAGTGGGGAATGACTCGAAAAGGTTGGGAACCACTATTCTATAGCTATGAGAAAAAGTATAACAATGGCACAGATGGCATACGTTCCGAATATCCGCTCTAATATCTAACAGTGTGATTTTCTTGGTTCGCTGTCCGTAACACTGGATTCTCCAATTGGAGGCGTTAAGATTTTGCTCATAAAATCTAACACCATTTTAAACTATGGACTCTTCCACTGAAACAAATTGGCTTTCTTTTCTTAAGAAATCGTTTCATAGAAATTCAAATATATCCGTGAATTTGTTCACGGTGATTAAATAGTTGTATTCATAAATCGTCGGGGATCGCTACTCTCTGTGAAACTTTTTATTTCTATATAACGTCCATCACATAGCTTTATCAAGTGATTGTAAAAGTTAGTAAGTTAAAATCCTTCAAAATATCTGCCCATTGCGTGAATTACATAACAATTGTCAACCCATACCAACCAGTTTGTTGTTATTAACAAAAACAAAGTCATCCTTACAGCTCATTAAAACGTTTAAAAATTGCACTGTTTTTCTTTAGGTTTTTATCTATTAGGAAATATTACTAATTTTATTTTGAAACTGATCGTTCTGACAATTTAATTCTGATGAGAAGAAATGCGACCAAAACCTAAAATACAAATCATGTATTCTGGTAACATTTATTTAATGAAAATGTCTAGTCAGTCCACAATTAATTGTCTGTGTCTATTTAAAATAAATTTTGTTGAAAATAACCAGAGAGAAATGGAAGGGCGTCATTGAGACGTCCATTAAAATTTTAATTATAAGAGTTTCCACTCTGGAAGCCGACGGACATGATTAATTTTTTCAAAACTTAAAGTTAATTGAAGTTTGATATACGCTATGTATTGACCAAAATACGCCCACACACATCCCCGAATACACACACGCACACACACACACACACACACACAC
>VCCN01000378.1:3213766-3223988 GCA_006491835.1 Architeuthis dux
CTTATACCCATTCATCCATCAGTCTGTGCATCTTGATACATGTATGTTCAGAAGTGTCCCCGGGGTTTACACCAAGTTTCCTTGACCCCGAACCAGTGCTCGTCCATAGCAATGTCCTTGAGACTGTAACAATTATAACCTGCCTTTTTTTACGTGAATGTGGGAAAATATCTGTTTGGGGGCCTATTATTAGTTTAATCGCGATTCCAGAAACACGCCCTCTGGAAACCCCATCCGAGTTCTTTTGTGCCCAGTGCCTTAAAACGAATGGATGGCTTGACATGCTGAAAAGAATGGGTCGCGGCGGCGGCGGCGGCGGCGGATGTGAGGCTGGGCTGTGGCCAACCTGTAATTAAGTGTTGGGGTTGCAGGATACGATGATGCAGCTTGTTTCCTGTAATCAACAAAAAACTTCAAATGTTTCCAAATAAGCAGTTAAAGCAATTAAATGCGACGGTAGCGACGGATTGGGCTGTGTAGCTTGATAGAGAGAAAGTAAAGAAGAATATAGACAGGTAGATACATTTGAATAGACTTGGAGGGATAGACAGACAGCTCGATAGATATGATTGTGCAGAGATAGATAGATAGATAGATAGATAGATAGATAGATAGATAGATAGATAGAAGCAAGCATAAAGCTATAAAAATGTGTACGGAAATAAAGAAGGGCATAGATAGATAGATAGATAGATAGATAGATAGAAGCAAGCATATTATATTTATTATGGGATTCGCTACAGATTGACAGTCTATTTCGTGTCGCGAATCCCATAACAAATATAAAAAATGTTTATATATATATATTATGAAAAAAAGAAACACGGACAAGCACGGCCAGTGACAACTTGTTTCACGTTTATTACGATTTTTCAAACTGATGTGGTAAAGTACACAACCGGATTATTTATTATGCATTTTGGGGTGACCGTTGCAATTTTTTCCTTCCTAATTTCGACGTCTTCAGCAATAATACCATTCAGCGTTGTTCTAGTGACGCGGGGGGTGATAAGGATTTCTCTATGTTTCTATGTGTTTCTATGTGTTTTTTAAAAGTTTCTATGTGTTTTTTTTAAGTTCATTACATATACTATATACATTTAAAATACTTTTAAAGATGCCTATGGGTTTGGAGATTTATAATTTTAATGTTTGATAGGCTTATATGACCTACCATTTTTTCTTTGCTAAGATCGCCCGTAAATATTTATAATAACATTAACTGAGGACTTCCCTCTGTCCGTTGCATTAAACAATATGTAATCTTTGAGTAGGTGTTGATGTATTATGTCGGTTTAAGTTTCAAATTGCCTTTATACCTACAATGAGAAATTACCTCTTCTCTCTGATTGAGCAAATTTGTCTTATCTCTGAATCTTAAAATCCTATACTTTTCCTCTAAGCAGATTAGACATTTTCCCCTAAAACTTGTAGGTGGAGCTGTTCTAGGGAGTATTTCCCAACTAATTTCGCGTGTGAGCCCCTTTTCCTTTACTTCCCAGACATATTTCGACAGAGTGGTGCTAAACTTATACTTAGTGTTTTTAAAACTCATGGTATGTTTATATAATCTATTCTTCCATTTCGATTTTCAGGCCCCTAGATAATATTTGACTATAGAACCCAATATAGTCCAATATTATCTAGGCGAGTCATGCTGTGGAACTGTTTTAGCTTTATAGTCTAGTGCCATAATTATATATACGTTGTAAATATATATGAGTATTTGTAGTTGTTTCTGTCTACTATGTATCCGCTAATCACGGACATTTACTTAAGCCACTTAAGATTCGCTGATGACATTTCCATGACGTCGGGAGCATCCGAAGAATAGTAAAAAAAGGTAGGCTTATGAACAGTACAAAGATAAAAGTAATGTTCAACGATAACGTCCCGAAAAAGGCCATAAAAATAGAAAGAAAAGCTCTAGAAGAGGTTGATGAATACATGTATCTAGGACAGGTAATAAAGCTAGAAAAAGACCATGACTGCGAAATAAAACAACGCATAACGATAGGTATGAATAGAGACATTCTAAAGAGCACCTTACCAATGTGCTTAAAGCGTAAAGTATTCAACGGTTGCATAATACCAGCCATGACCTACGGATGCGAAACATGGAAATTAACAAAACGAGCTGAAAACCAACTTAGAATAGCACAGAGAGCCATGGAAAGAGCAATGCTAGGGATAACTCTAAGAGATAGAAAAAGATCAACATGGATCAGAGAGAGGACTAGAGTGAAGGATGTTATACAAATAATTAAGCAGCAAAAATGGGGATGGGCTGGTCACCTAGCATATGACAATAGATGGGACAAAATCTAACCGATTGGTGCCCATATGACGTTAAACACAGTAGGAAAAGACCAGACACAAGATGGAGGGATGAAATAGAAACGTTCGCCGGTAAGACGTGGCAGAGGTTAACACAACCGTGGTCGTCATGGAAGGAGATGGAAAAGGCCTTTGTCCAGCAATGAAAATGACGGCTGATGATCATGATTATATATATACAACTTATTGAAGAAAAGAAAACCGAACCGACGGTATCAGTAACAATTTGTTTCACGTTTATTAACGATTTTCAAACTGAAAAAAAGAGTACAACTTTCATTTCCCTCCACCCTCCCTTCTCTTTGTCCATTCGGGCTGACCATTAGAATGTCTTCCTCTTTGACAGGTTCAGGTGATCCCATCCTCCTCTAGTGTTTATAGGTAGGTGGGGTGAATGAATTTTTATATCTGTTGCTTATCCGTATAGCGAGGAACTGCTACATAATTCTATAATTGCCTTGTACGTATGGAAGTTGAGGATTTACGTCGTTAGTAAGGATTTATTGCAAAGTCAATTAATAATGTATTTAATATATTATATACTTAATGATTTCTAAATGGGTTTATATAAAATAAGTTGTACTTGGCTTAGATCACTAGTAAGGATTTATTGTAAAGTCAATTAATAATTTACTTACTATCATCCATCATCATCATCAGCCGTTATAAGTCCACTGCTGGACGAAGGCCTTTCCCATCTCCTTCCATGACAACCTATCTTGTGCTAATCTCTGCCAAGTTTTACCGGCAAACTTTTCTATCTCGTCCCTCCATCTTGTGTCTGGCCGTTTCCTACTTCTTTTACTATGTTATATATTTAATGATGTCTAAATTTGAGATTTAAATTTTAGTATTTGATGGGTTTATATAGAATACATTTTCCTTAGTTTAATTCCAGCGTAGTGCGCTTACTATCAATATAGCCCAAGGGATAGTGGTACTTATGTTGTTTTGATATCATCCTAGGTATCTATTCGTTCCGTCGCATTAAGAGTTATGTAATCTTTAATTAGGTCTTAGGGTACTATGTTGATTTAAGTTTTAGATTATCTTTGTATCTACATCTCGATATTATCTCATCTCCGGTTAAATACATTTGTTTTATCCTTGAAGCTTAAGATTCTGAATTTATCTTTTATGCAAATTAGACATTTTCTCCTGTGGGGCTGTTTTGGTGAGTATTTCCCAACTAATGTCAGGAGTGGGCCCCTTTTCTTTCAATTCTCAGACATACTTCGACAATGTGGTGCAAAGCTTATACTTGGTGTATTTAAAATTCATTATATGGTTATAGTATCTATTTTTCCACTTAGTTTTAGACGCCCCTAAATAATATTTCACTATATTGGGTTGGTCTTTTATGTGTATTGTTGCCTTATATATTATGTTTTGGGACATGCATTGTTTATTTATAGGACATTTCTCAGGTGTCTTAAAGTTACAATTAGGTTGTTTTTAAGTGTTATATCGTTATCGTTGTTTAATAATTTTCTGTTGTGGGTACTAATTATTTTGTCCATATTGTTAGTGCAGCTGCAGATGATCTTTATAGTGTTTCTATTACATATTTTGTTAAGGGGTTATTTTGGGGGTAATGTTTGTCTATTAGACCTAAAATACTTTACCAATGTTACATTTAAACAATAGGGTGGGTTGAACCAAATACATTTTCTTTTTCTATTCTTTGTTGTTGTTTTTTTTTGGCGGGGCGGGTGGGGGGCGCTGTCCTATACTAATTTCAATGCAGTGTTTAAGCGACTCTTACTGAAATGATGAAACAAGAATTTAGTGTTTATTTATGCTGTATATTGTAATTAATAGTTTGAATAATGGCCACAGAGAAGAAATGTTTTCTTTTTTAAATGTGTTATTAATCATTCATGTTTCCTTATGAATGAAACTAGGTCGGTGGATAGTGTATACACGAACTGTGAACTGTCTACCATTAATGCACGTATGCAAGTATCCTGTGGCGCAATACAGGGTTTTCCTTCCCCAAGTACCGGGTCGTTGGGGCACCCATCATGGGTGTTTCTCGGACGGAGCCTATCCCTCTTCAGGCTGCCTCGGTCCTACTCTTTATGCTGAGTGCTTAGCAGAGAAGTATTGAGTACCATTTTTAAAGTCTCTGTTATGACCCACGACCTACCGAACCGGAGGTGAGCACTCTGCCACTGGGCCACGGTGATCGATGTACCATTAATACTTATCTTTAAGAATTCGAACAGAAATTGTAAAAGAAAAAATTCGTCAAATTACATATCTCAGAAATGATCAAAAACGGTTATTTAACAAAATGGCTGATAGACTCCTTATCAGTTATGACAGACAGGTCAATGTAAACATAGATTATTAAATATCTACATCAAATAAGCAGTTACCTTATCCAAACTCGTTAATCTCATGGAACCCAGCTGTGATGCAAACTCGCTTGGGTTATCTCGGCCATAAATCTGGTATGGTATTTAAATATGAATTTGTAATACTGTTTTTATCGGTTTATCAGCTGTCCTTGTTACAGTAAAATTGTGAAACTAGTGATTTCGTGAAATCCCTAGGGATTTTGTGAAATCCCTGAACATTTCAGTAATTTCATGAAATCACAAGTTTCATATCATATATTGTTAACAAATCTGTGATGCTGAGCATCACTACTTTAATGAGTTCGATCCTCACTGGGTACACCACTACTATGGCCTTGTGTCATACTAAGCTGTTTTTCACACTATGAATACTGAAGCAGAATCTATTCGATATTTACTAAGTTTAGCTTAGTTTGACACATGGTCACAGCAGTAGAGCACCCAGTGATGATCAAACTCATTGCAGTAATAATTATGAAACTAGGGATTTCATGAAATTACTGAAATGTTCAAGGATTTCACAAAATCCCTAGAGGTTTCACGAGATGTTTAGCTTCACAATATTACTGTAACATCCTCATGCACTTGGACAGACCGATCTGTCCCTTGATATCCTTAACTGCTGAGCATCGAAATCGAGGTTTGCCTTCCCACGGCCTATGAGAGACCCACGAAAGGGAATTATGGCGTAAACGCCTTCTTTGACCTTCAAGACTTGCGTGGCTCTCTCATTAAAAGGGCGACATTTTTTTACCAGCGAATCTACAGTGAGTGCAAAAAGTATCTGATACATTTCAAAAGGTTTATTTCAACATCCTTATACACCTTCAAAGTTTACAGAATGTTGGCCAAAGATTAATATTAACCGTTTATAGGGCACCCTTAAAAATATTTTAGATATCAAAACAACTTTTGTGTATGTTAAATTAGACCTAATTACAAGATATTTTCAGTTGCAAGTTTTCTGAAATTTTTCTGTTTATAGGAGCAAAACCCCCTCTGATGAAATGATCATATATGGTGCCTCGCCCAAAAAGTGACTAAAAATGGAAAAATATTTTTTTTAAAAATTAAAGTAGAAAGTTAAATAAAACATAGAATCAAAGAATAACAATCAATATAATGAATAGATACAAAAAATGATGTTGACAAAAGAAATAACACCTCCGGGTTGATTTTAAAATGTTATTGTGCGGGCCAAAGACAGGCTATTATAATGGAGTGTGGTAAGACAGTCGCTGTCTTTGTTCTAGCACAAGTGTACTTTGCAAAGCTTGCAGACCACATTGGTGAGGATTATGTTGTCTTTGTGGCTACAATATTTGCATGTGGCTAACGGGTCCTCAGGTGATCATATATAGCCACTTTCCCCATAAAGGGTTAATACATCATATATACAAAACAAAAGAAGATTGAACAAAAATTATAAATCTTTGGTTCAAATTCTGTCAACTTTGAAAGTGTATAAGGATGTTAAAATGAACCTTAATGAAAAGAATAAATGAGAAAAGAAGGTGTCAGAAAATCAGAAAGAGAAAAAGGAAATTAAGAGAGAGAAATAGAAAAACAACGAATGAAAGAAAAGAGAGAGAGAAAGAATGAAAATGGTAAGAAAGAAAGAGAAAAGGAATGAAAAATAAAATGAGAGAGAGAGAGAAAAGAGAGAGAGAGAAAAGAGAGAGTGGGGAGAGGGAGAGGGAGAGAGAAAAGAAGGAGTGAGAGCTTTTTTCAACAAGAATAAATACATTTCTAACTTATTTTTTTTTCTGTCGGCGAATTTCATTCTTCGCAAACGAGAAATTGCATTGGCGAAATTGTGTTCGTCCTTCAGGGAATTTTATTGGTTCTTTTTTTCAGAGAATCTTTTCAGAATATTCCCAGAAACAATTTGGCACAAAATGAGTGTTTTGGGCCTTTGTTGATTTTATTTCGTTTTATGAACTTATTACTCTTTTTTCTCATTTATTTTGTTCATTACCAGAGACGCTAGAGACTCCAGTACGAGTGTTATCAAAAAGTAGGTAATGCTGATATTACACCACACATACACACACATATATAGACATAAGCAAACATAAACACTCACACAGGTGTATATTCATATATATAAATATAATTATAGTTTTACTCTTATAACACAAGACCTGTAAGATATTATCGCTCAAAATCATGATAACGTCTCGAGGAATTGCTTACTTTAGTTTTCTGCCATTCTCACCACCTCTTTAGGCTGATGGTCTTTCATTCATCAGTATATAAATTAATTCAAACAGATAGACGGATAGATAGATTTGAATGGAAACAAACAGACTTAAACAAACTTAGATAGATAGATAGATAGATAGATAGATATGAACAGAGATGGATAGATAGATAAGTAGATAGATAGATAGATAGATAGATAGATAGATAGATAGATAGATATGAGCAGAGATAGATAGATAGATAGATAGATAGATAGATAGATAGATAGATAGATAGATAGATATGAACAGACTGAGATAGATAGATATGAACAGAGATAGATAGATAGATAGATAGATGGATAGATAGATGGATGGATAGATATATATGAACAGACTGAGATAGATAGATAAATAGATAGATAGATAGATAGATAGATAGATAGATAGATAAATAGATATGAACAGACTGAAATTTCTTAACGCACACCCGACCAAGTCGATCTTCTTGTATGATTCGGCTGTTATTAGTGAAGAATACATACCCTATGGTCCACCGGGGTGGCACGAATAGGAACAGGGACTCTAGGTGGTAGGTTTGACAGGAGTGGCCTTCGCCTGACAGATGCCTGAGCTAGCTATAGAGGCCTGCCGCCTCGGTGAGGCTGACCTGTGGTTAATCCACAGGACGTGAACATTGGAAGAGCATCACATATCCTCACGACTGTCTGGCGGCTTCCAACTTTAAGCACAGATCCTAGACACTCCAGCAGAAGCAGCTATGCGCTTACTGTAAACGTCTGTTACCCCCTCAGAGGAGTAGCCCGACAGTATAGCAGCCTGGGGGCAAGGGGCAAGGGGCAAGGGATCGTGTCAACTTATTAAGTTTTAACTTAGTATAAGTCCAATAAGTAAATTTCAATTGATGCTATTACCCTGTCTGCATTCCCTTCTACTTTAGACCGGCCACTTTAACAGACATATTACACAACGTTGTTGTTTTTTCACAGATCGACAGACAATTTTACTGAAACAGAATTCTATTAAATATAACAATAAATTAATAAAGTTAATAATTAGTGATGAATACAATTTCGACTTAGCTTTTTGGGCGAAACATTCTGTCTTGACAATAGGTAGGTAGTGTGGGCGTGGCATAGTGGCCTGGCATTAAATATCAATTGATGCTATTACCCTGTCTGCCCTCCCTTCTACGTTAGACAGGCCACTTTAACAGATATATTTAAGCAAATAAGGGGGTTCACAGGCCGACAAACAATTGTACTGAAACAAAATTATATTAAATATAACAATATGTTAATAATTAGTGTTGAATAAAATTCGGATTTCGACTTTTTTTAGAAAGCACTCAGTCTTGACAATAGGTAGGTAGTGTGGGTATGGCACGGTGGCCTGGATTTAAATATTACTTGGTGGTAAATTCTTCTTTGGCCAAAAGCAACATCCTCATTACCCTGTCTCTCCTCCCTTCTATGTGTGTGTGTATATATAATATTGTTTTCATGCATATTACTCTATATAAATATTTAATTAAACTACTACATTTCTTAACTCACACCCGGCTAAGCAGATTCTCTTGTTTCAATCATACAATCAATGAGATACAGAATGAGAAATATGGAAAATATGTTTTTTTGTTATCTATAGAGACAACTGAAAAATTGATTCAAAAACAGTTGTCCTTGGATTAATTGTTTATCGACGTGATTCTGTGCGGCCTAATAAATTGCTTTCTATGAAAAAAGAAAAAAATAATTTTTGAACTCGTCTTAATTTTTTTCTTTCTTCTATCCACATATATCCATTTATGGAAAGAATTTGGTATGAATAGAGACATTCTGAAAAGCACCTTGCCAATTTGCCTAAAGCGTAAGGTATATAACGGCTGCATAATACCAGCCATGGCTTATGGGTGCGAAACAAGGAAATTAACCAAACGAGCTGAAAACCAACTCGCAGAGAGACATGGAAAGAGCAATGCTAGGAATAACTCTAAGAGATAGAAAAAGATCAACATGGATCAGAGGTAGGACAAGAGTGAAGGATATTATACAACTAATTAAGCAGCAAAGATGGAGATGGGTTGGTCACCTAGCAAGAAGGGATGACAAGAGATGGGGGGAAAGACTAACCGATTGGTGCCCATGGGACAGTAAACGCAGTAGGAAAAGACCAAACACAAGATGGAGGGACGAGTTTACCAAAGTTTGCTGGTAAGACTTGGCAGAGGTTAGCACATGATAGGCAGTCATGGAAGGAGTTGGGAAAGGCCTTTGTTCAGCAGTGGACTTATAATGGCTGATGATGATCTCAAGTTCATATCTATCTATCAATCTATCTATATATCTATCTATTATCAATCTATATATTTATCTATCTGTCTCAGCCTATTCATATCTATCTATCTTCCCCTTCTTACAGACTCACCCTATTCTTTCTCTCTTCTCTAGATATCTAAGTGTCTACTTGCTCCAGAAAGAATTCCGGAAATAATCGTGGTTTCCAAGACATGTGGCATCATAATTTCAATGATAAGTCTAGTTCTGCTGCAAAGTCTTGGAGGATCAAGATTCCAAAGTAACATAACCGGTGCTGCAGACTTCAGCATCAGATTATGGAGAGGGATTCCCGCTGGTTCAAAGCTATTAAGAAATTCAGTTGAATAATTTACGACCTCACAAGTGACTGTATATACTGATCTATAGCTTCTTGTGTGTGTGTGTATGTGTGTGTGAGGGGTTGTGTGTGTTAGGGGTTGTGTGTGAGTTGTTTTGATAAAGAGTCGTTTCGATAAAAAGTCGTTTCTACAAAAAGTCGTTTCGATAAAAAGTCGTTTCAATAAAACGTCGTTTCGATAAAAAGTCGTTTCAATAAAAAGTCGTTTCGATAAAAAGTCGTTTCGATAAAAGTTCGTTTCGATAAAAAGTCGTTTCGATAAAAAGTCGTTCGATAAAACGTCGTTTCGATAAAAGGTCGTCTCTATAAAAAGTCGTTTCGATAAAAAGTCGTTTCGATAAAAGGTCGTTTCGATAAAAAGTCGTTTCAATGAAACATCGTTCAATGAAACGTCGTTCGATAAAAAGTCATGCCACACGCACACACACACACACACACACACACACGCACGACTTTTTATCGAACGATGTTTCATTGAAAATGTAAAATATATACATACATATACGCATACGCGCCACAAACACACACATACACATATGCATACACATACCACATACATACATACATACACAAATGTGTGCATGAATATTTTAAGCCCGAGGGCCAAGCAATGTACTGGATTTGGCACCCGGGCAAAGCAAT
>VCCN01000378.1:3232263-3245310 GCA_006491835.1 Architeuthis dux
CAAAAGCCGTTGGTCACGAGACGGTTTCTATTGAGTGACTAATGTATTGTTATTCTTGAAAGCACAGGCAACGTATGTTCGTCCTTGGACAAATATGCATTAGACATGCAGTGAGTGCAAAAAGTATCCGACACATTGCAAAAAGTTCATTTTGATATGCTTGTACAGATTCAACATTGACAGAATTTGGAACAAAGATTAAAAAATACAAAATTAAAAAATATTGACACAAGACTGAACATTGTAAAGTTATGTACAAAAATCAGAAATCTTGGGTGCAAATTCTGTCAACTTTGAAGGTGCATAAGGATGTTAAAATGAACTTTTTGCAAAGTATCGGATACTTTTTGCACTCACGGTATTCCTGACGACCTCCTTACCGAATTCTCGTTCCTGAGCAAACAGGAGAATGTAAATCTACAGAGATAAAGAATTCTTTAGAAGTCAACGGCTGTATCTGCCCACAAAGGGTTGATACAGGTAAAAGGTATATTATGTAAGTAAATATAAGCTAATATGTGATGATATATATAGATAAAAGGGAATTGTCAGACGGCAATGTTAAGTGGCTCATTTTCGCATCGGCTAGTCGAAAACATAACAGGTGTAAAATACGAGAACGGTCTGTAATTGTTGGTGCAAGAGACGTTTGGCAAAAATAAACAATAACACACTCGTGTTTGTCAATACAATATTATGTAACAATCCTCACGCCACATTCATGATAAAAATGCACTGAACACGCCAAGAATAAGTATAAGAGCACGTACGAAGAAGTAGGAAGATCATGACACTGAGAGCTGTGCAAACGACCTGCATATACCTGCGTATTTGGTCTTATTATCAGTCTCAAGAAACAAACATTATAGCTCCAAATATCAACAATATCCTCAGCATCTCCATCGGTGACTACATCCTTGAGGTGGTGGAGGACTTCACTTACCTTGGTTCTACCATCAGCAGTAGCCTCTCTCGCACAGCTGAACACACGGACCGGCAAGGCAGCAATAGCTACGTGTACCTATGTTTGTCCTTGGATAAATATACATTAGAGATATGTCTGGACGCCTACCTTACCGAATTCCCGTTCTTGTGTTTACAGAAGAATGTAAACCTACAGATAAACAATTCTCTAAACGTCAAGGACTGTATCTACCTGTAAGGAGACGTATTAATGAGTACGTGTACAATAAATATAAGCGGATATGTGATGATATACATAGATGAACTGGAAATGTCAAATGGTAATGTTGAGTGGGATCATTGGTGCATCTGCTAGACGATTACAGAACAGGCGTGAAATGCGCGCGTGGTCAATAAATGTTTGTTCATGAGAAGCTTTACAAAAGAAACAATAACATTCTCTTGTTTGTCAATACGATATCATGTAATCTCTACCACGCCATAATGTTGATAGAAATTCACTGAACAAGCCCAGAATGAATACAATAGTACGCATGATAGTAGTGAGTAGGGCAGGACACTGAGAACTGTGCAAACGAAATGCATATACATGTACAGATCCAAGATGTTCTGGGGCTCCGGAATCCCACCCCTGCTCTGGAAAACACAATTAAACACATCTTTTTAAATATTTAGATAAGGAAATTTTATTAATAAAGATCCCAAATAATCCCAAGTAATCATGAATTAAAATTAAAAGTAAAAGATTACATGCAACATCTCGTTGCAGATGGAGTAAAAAGTATTGTGCAGGGCCCAAGCCTCGCTGCAACGAAGCAACGTGCCAAACACGCAGACCTGGTACACCCTCATCTTGGTGTTGCACGACAGCATGAAGTTATTGCAGTCCCTCTTGATAGGCAGGCAATCGCTATTGCTGAGAAAGAGGTTTCCATCACTTTTGGTGTGGAGATATATACAGGTACATCAGAGACGGGTCCAAGATTCTGAGCTGGGGGTAGGGGACAGCTCAAAATTTTGGATCCGCCCCTGATGTACCTGCATATATCTTCACACCAAAGGTGATGGAAACCTCTCCAACCTGCGAAAAGTACTGATTAGGGGTGCAGTTTGCGAGCAGCTTTGCACGCGCCTGCAAATAATTTGGTCACACTATCAGTTTC
The DNA here is from genome assembly GCA_006491835.1 of Architeuthis dux. NCBI lineage: Eukaryota > Metazoa > Mollusca > Cephalopoda > Oegopsida > Architeuthidae > Architeuthis > Architeuthis dux. Next base: position 3,234,351 of record VCCN01000378.1, read on the forward strand.
AAGAAAGCCAACACTATAGCTCAAGGTATCAGCAATATCCACAGCATCTGCATCGGTGACTACACCCTTGAGATGATGGAGGACGTCACTTACCCTGGTTCTACTGTATGCAGTAGCCTATCCCTGGGCGCGAACCTGAACACACGGATCGGCAAGGCAGCAATAGCGATTGCCTGCCTATCAAAGAGGGACTGCGATAACTTCATGCTGTCGTCCAACACCATGATGAGGGTGTACCAGGTCTGCGTGTTTGGCACGTTGCTTCGTTGCATCTAGATTTTGACCCCGCACGCCTACTAGACACGCAGACTCAATACTTTCCATCTACGCTTTCTCAAAGTGATTCTGGGAATCGCTTAGAAGGAGAGTGTCCCAAACAAGCACCTTCTGGCTCGATCGGGAATACCAAGTATGTATGTCTAGCTCACCCAGAAGCGCTTGCGATGATTCGCTCATGTCAGACGCATGCAGGACGGATGTGTTATACGTTGAGCTTGCCCCTGGCTCCAAACCCGCAGGAAGATTTTTGTAAACGAGACCTGAAGGCAGGCGACATCAATCCAGCAGACCACAGACTGCAGCAAATGGAGGCTTGCCATCAAGGCAGGTATCTAGATAAGAAGGAGGAGGAGAAAGGACCGGAGGGAAGAGTGGAGACGGTGCAGATGACAGAATGCACAGGCTGCACCTATCTAGCCGGATGCGGACTGTACCTGCAAAAGCTGCAACAGGGTGTGTCACTCGAGAATATGCATTTGCCTCCTTAATTAAATATATATAAACTATTAATAAAACAGGTTACTCCTCTTGAGAAGTTTAAATGAGAACACAAAGTGTGTACACTATCGCCCATAAATAAGTACACCCTACCACTATTTTCTAGAAATTTAATTTTCTCCTTAACCAAATATAGCTGGATTTTATTATTTCTAGTGGAACTTTACACCATCAAAACGGATATCAGGTATTATTTATGACCAAACACCACAGCATTGTAACTCTTTTGCCAAAAATATGAATATGTTGCCGTCCAAAGATGAGTACACCACTACGAAAATATATTTTTGGCAACAGAGTGTCAATGCTGTAGAGTTTGATCATAAATAATACCTGATACTATCCGTTTTGATTGTGTAATGTTCCACTAGAAATAATAAAATCCCGTTTGGTTTAGAAAACAATTAACTTTCTATACTGTACTTATTTATGGACGATACTGTATGTATCATCGTTCTCCGCTTATACCCTCGTCGAAGGTGCTTTGGGGTTAGGTACACACGGGCAATTAATAATAATTGTTGAAAGTTCGTTCTGCTTAAGGCACCTGGTGTTCCCCAATGGTCACCCATCTAGGTACTGACCAGACGTTGTTTAATTCCAGTGATCTTACGAGAACCGGTGTATCCAACACGATTTGACTTAACCCCTTAGCCTCCGGGAGAGGTTCCTCAATCCTAGTCTTTGAGCTGAGTGCTTGGCGGAGAGGCATTGAGTACCATTTTTTAAAGTCTTTGGTATGACTCTGTGATGGATTGAACCACGGCCTACCGAACCGGAGGCGAGCACTCTACCACTGGGTCACGGTGATCTGTATCTATGTAAACGTACATTTACCTATGTTCGTCCTTGGACAAATATGCATTGGAAATATATCCCAACTCCTACCTTACCGAATTCCCGTTTTTCTGCTTATAGAAGAATTTAAATCTACAGAGATAAATGATTTCCTAGGACCCAATGACTCTATCTACCCGCAACATTTTAATGAGTACGTGTACATATGTAAGTAAATATAAATTAATATGTGATGAGCCATCGGGATGTTGAAAATGGCCTAACATGTACATGTACATCAGAAGGCATACACCAATACACAAGGCGGAACTACGTACATACAAATGTTAATTTTAAAATCTTACGGTTTCTTTTTTTAAATTTTGAAGTTTAATATTTTATAATGTCTAGAACACTGAAATTGAAAATATTTTTCATGTTTATAGTTTATTGTAATATTTGATGATATACAAAGATAACCGATAAATGTCCAATGGTAATGTTAAGTGGGGTCAGTTGCACAGCTGCACATTGAAAACAGGAAAGATGTAATGTGCACGCACGGTCGATAATTGTTTGTTTAAGTGAAACTTTCCAAAATAAACAATAACACCATTGTGTTTGTCAATACAATATAGTGTAACCGTCCTACACCATAACCATAATAAATATGCACTGAACAAACTCAGAATGGGTACAAGGGCATACATAATAGAGTGAGAAGAGCAGGACACCGAGAATTGTGCAAATACTGTAAGTGCAAAGAGTATCTGATACATTGCAAAGGGTTCATTTTAACATCCTTATACATCTTCAAAGTTGACAGAATTCCGACCAAAGATTTCTGATTTCTGTACATAACCTTTCAATGTTGTTTCAATATTCTGCTGATTTTTGTATTTTTTTATGTTTGGTCCAAATTCTGTCAATTTTGAAGCTATACAAGAATGTTGAAATAAACTTTTTGCACTCACTGTACCTGCGTTTACCTCCACACCAAAGACTGAGGTGCGAAAAGTGCTGATTAGGGAGATTCTGTTGGCGATGACAACACACACTGAGGAAGTTCTACAGAAACTCACGCGCATGCAAATAATTTGGTCCTACACTATCAGTCACAGTAAACCAACATCATAGCTCAAGGTGTCAGCAATATCCACAGCATCTCCATCGGTTACTAAACTCTTGAAATGGTGGAGGACTTGGTTCTACAATATGCAGTAGTCTTTCCCTGGGTGCCCAACTGAACATATGGATCGGCAAGGCAGCAACAGCGATTGCCCGCCTATCGAAGAGGGTCTGGGTTAACTCCATGCTGTCGTCCAACACCAGGATGAGGGTGTACTAGGCCTTCGTGTCTGGCACGTTGCTTTATTCCAGCGAAGCAAATGCCCTGTACTGCCACCAGGAACGCTGACTCAATACTTTCCATCTACACTGTCTCAAAAGGATTCTGGGAATCACTTGGAAGGGCTGTGTCCCAAACAAGAACGGTCTGGCACGAGCGGAAATACCAAGCTTGTTTGGTTTGCTCACCCAGAGGCGCTTGTGTTAGCTCAGTTATGTCACCCGCTTGCAGGACGGCCGAATGCCCAAGGATGTGTTGTACAGTGGCTCCAGATCCGCAGGAAGGCCCGTTCTTCGTTACAAAGACGTTTGTAAACGAGACCCTGGGACAGGTAACCTCAACCCAACAGGCTGGGAGACAGTGGCCGCAGACCACAGCGGATGAAGGCTTGCCATCAAGGCAGGAATCCCGACGATCGAAAGGAGGATAGAAGACCGACGGGAAGAGTGCAAAGACTGCGGATGACAGAATGCTGAGATAGTAGCCGCAGAGCCAAGCGCGCAGGGCCTCCGAGAGGAATTTTAAGGCGGTGCAAAGCTGTCCTCCCCCTCCCATATACACTGCACAAACATCCTGTTTATATCTGCTATAACCTTTTTAGCACACCATACTATATACACCCACCGGTAAACAATAGTCAACCTATTTTATTAACAGACATATCGTATCGACTTTGTAGTTTCGGTACACAGCTCTACCCAAGAAACTCTAGGGTTCCCTTTATGGCCCTCCGGCCCCCTAGTGCAATTCACCGGCTGCACACCCACTCAGAGGCCCTGCGTGTGTGGACTAAACCTGCAAAAGCTGCAATAGAGTTTGTCACTCGAGAATACGGATTTACTTTCATAACATGTATATAAATTATCAATAAACTAGATATTTTCTATAGTTTTGAGAAGGGTGATTAACATTCAAATGGTTCTTCGGACGATTGAACACCTTCTTCTTTGTGTTGTAAATACGACGTTACGGCTGATCCATTCTTCGGCCTTATCTGAATGTGATGGGGTAAACAGAAGTTACCTCCTTGGAAATTAAAAAAAAGTTATGTTTACCCCCATCACATCCGGATATTACACCTAAAGAAGGCAGAAGAATGGATCGGCCCAAACGTCGTGTTAACAACACAAGCAACAAACCAAGAAAATCACGCTATTCAAGAAAATCAGGTTACTTCTTTATGACTGTATGGTTTGGAACTGTACTGAAATATACGTATATAGAAATATAAATGGATATGGACTTCACCTCCATTTATATTTCCATATACGTATATGTCAGTACTGTTAAGTGCAGAAGGTCTAATGGTTAACAGCACGAAAAATGGAATCAGCGAGACGGTTTGCGTTCAATTTGCACTAATACTCTTGGGAAAAGCATGAATCGATCTATTTTCTCCCACTTTATTGTTATTCTTAAAAGCACAGGTAACCTAAACTTATGTAAACGTACATGTATCTTTGTTCGTCTTTGGACAAATATACATTAGACATACAATAAGTGCTAAAAGTATCCGATACGCTGCAAAAGGTTCATTTTAACGTTCTTATTCAGCTTCAAAGTTGACAGAATTTGGACCAAAGATTAATACAACATATATAAAAATCAAATCAGATTGAACTTTAAAAGATACGCACAGAAATCTTTGGTGCAAATTATGTCAACTTTGAAGGTGTATAAGTATGTTAAGATGAACTTCATGTTAAGATGAAATGTATCGGATACTTTTACACTCACTGTATGTCCCGACGCCTACCTTACTGAACAATGTAATTCTACAGAGAGAAACAATTCTTTAGAAGTCAAGGACTATTTACCTGCAAAGAGATATATTAATGAGTACGTGTACCTATGTAAATAAACATAAGCTAATATGTAGATGGACGGGAAATGTCAGATGGTAATGTTGAGTGGCTCATTTGCGCATCTGTTAGTCGAAACATAACAGGTGTGGAATACGGACAGGATCGATAATTGTTTGTGTAAGAAACGTTCTGCAAAATAAATAATACCACTTACTTGTTTGTCAATACGATATAATGTAACAGTCCCCACGCCATGATCATGATGAAAATGCACTTTCAAAAAAAGGTTCGCAAACGAGACCTGAAGGCAGGCAACATCAATCCGGCAGGTGAGAGGAAGTTACCAAAGACCGCAGCAAATGGAGGCTTGCCATCAAGGCAGGAATCCAGACGAGCGAAAAGAGGAGAGAGAAACGGCGGGAAGATTGGGGGACAGAGACAGCACTTACAGGGCCGGATGCAGATTACACCTGCAAAGGCTGCAACCGTGGTCGTTACTCGAGAATATGGATTTACCTCTGTCATGAAATGTAAACAAATCATTAATAAATACTTTTGAGAAGTTCAAGTGGGGACACATAATAACCCTAGCAAAATGAACACAGTTGATTACTATTTGAATATCAGAAATGGAATTACGATTTTCTTAACCCTTTATGGGCCAAGTGACTATATATGGTCACCTGAGGAGCCGTCAGTCACATGCAAAAATTGCAACCGCAAAGACAACATAATCTGCACCAATGTGGTCTGCAAGCTTTGCAAAGTACACTTGTGCTTGAACAAAGACAGAAACTGTTTTGAGGCATACCACACCCCCACTGAATTAGCCTGTTTTTGGCCTACACAATAACATTTTCAAATCAAGGTGTTATTTGTTTTGTCAATTTTTTGTATCTATTCATTATATTGAATGTTATTCTTTAATTCTATGTTTTATTTAACTTTCTACTTCAATTTCAATTTGTAATTTTGGTCACTTTTTTTCATCAGCCCCCATAAACAAAAAGATTTCAGAAAACTTGCAACTGAAAACATTTATAGTCAGCCACATGTTAATATTGTAGCCACAAAGACAACATGGCCTGCAAGCTTTGCTAAGTACACTTGTGCTTCAACAAAGACAGAAACCCACCCCATTAAATTAGCCTGTTTTTGGCCCGCACAATACAATTTTAAAATCAACCCGGTGCTATTTTTTTTGTCAATATCAATTTTTTGTATCTATTTATTATATGGAATGTTATTCTTTAATTCTATGTTTTATTTAACTTTCTACATTAATTTTTGATATTTTTTATTTTTGGTCACTTTTTGGGTGAGACACCATATATGATCACTTCATCAGAGGGTTTTTTCTCCCGTAAACAAAACAATTTCAGAAAACTTGCAACTGAAAATATCTTGTAATTAGGTCTAGTTTAACATACACAATGGTTGTTTTGATATATTTTATGGGATGTCCTATAAAGGGTTAATGTTTCGATACTATTATATTTATTTGTATTCATAAAAGCCAAGGCAATCTCTACGTATAAGTATGTATCATTGTCCTCTGCTTAAAAGCTCATGGAGGGTGTCGCAGGGTTAGGTACACACGGCAATTGTTAGTAACACCCCCTTCTGGCTTGCCAGGACTATCGAAGCTTCGTTCTGTTTACGGAACCTCGTATTCCCCAATGCTCACCCATTTAGGTACCGACCAGTCTCAACGTTGGTTAACTTCTGTGATTTTACGAGAGCCGGTGTATCCAATGTGATTTGGCCGTAACCTTTAAGCGTCGGGAAGAGGTTCCTCGATCCTAGTCCTTGTGTTCTGTGCTTATCGAAGAGGCATTGAGTACCAGTTTTAAAGCCTTTGGTAAGACTCGGCGGTGGATTGAACCACGGCCTACCGAACAGGAGACGAGCACTCTACCACTGAGCCACTATGATCGGTATCGGCGTATATGTATGCGCACCTATGTTCGTCCTTGGACAGATATGAATTAGAAATATGTTCTGACGTCTGACCTTACCGAATTCTTGTTCCTGTGTGAACTGAAGAATGTAGATCTGCAGAGATAACCAATTCTCTAGACGCCAATAACTGCATCTACTTGCAACGAGATGTACGTATGAATGCGTACGTGTGCATGTGTTGGTAAATATAAGCTAATATGTGATGATATACTTAAATAAATGCCAAATGGTAGTGTCAAGATGGGTCATTTATGCATCTGCTGGTCGCAACATAACAGGTGTGAAATACGTGCACAGTCTGTGATTTACAAAATAAACAATGACACTCTCTTGTGTGTCAATATGATATTATGTAAATGTCCTCACACCATAAACATGATAAAGACGGCACTGAACAAACCCAAAATAAATACACGATGGAGTGGGAAGAGCAACACACTGAGAACTGGTCAAACGAGCTGCATGTACCTGCGTGAACTCCCACACCAGTTATGGTCAAACTCGTGATGGACACATCGGTTCTGGTAGGATTACCAAAGTTAAGCAACGTCGAGCCTGGTCAGTACCTAGATGGGTGACCATCTGGAAATACCAGGTGCCGTAAGCAGTTGGGGATCATGTAGAGAGCTTCGTGTGGTGATCCTGTTAATCCTCCTAAGAAGAAGACTGATCTCTACACTGAGCTCAATAAAGCAAGTTAAACCCCAACCCTGACTGTCCTAGCTGCGAGTGACAGAAGCGATGGAACCCTCTTCAATCTAGTACTGAACAAGCCAAGAATAAGAGTACGCACGGTGGAGTGGGAAGAGCAGGACACAGAGAACTGTGCAAAGGACCTGCATATACCTGCGTATACCTCCACACCAGAAGCGATGGATAAGTACTGTTTAGGTGATGCTGTGTGCAGATGACGCTGCACACACTGAGGAAGCCCTAGAGCGATTTGTCCGCTGATTTGGACGCGCATGCAAAGACTTTGAATCTCACTGTCAGTCTCAAGAAATCAACATTACGACTCATGGTGTCAGCAATATTCCCAACATCTCCACCGAGGAGACTACACCCCTAAGGTGGTGGAAGACTTTACCTACCTTTGTTCTGCCATCTGCAGTAGCCTCTTCTGAGCTGAACACACGGATCGGCAAGTCAGCAACAGCGATTGTCCGCCTATCAAACAGGGCTTGGGATAACTCCATACTGTCGACCAACACCAAGATGAGGGTGTACGCAGCTTTACTGCAGCGAAGCATGGAAACGCAGACTCAATACTTTCCATCTACGTTGTCTCAAAAGCAACCTTTACCTATGTGTAGGTACGTGTACCTATGTTCGTCCTTGGACAGATATCCATTAGATATATGTCTTACCGAATTCTCGTTTCTGTGCTTACAGAAGAATGTAAATCTACAAAGAGAAACAATTCTCTAGGCGTCAAGGACTTTATCTACCTGTAAGGAGATGTATTAATGAGTACGTATAGATATGTAAGTAAATATAAGCTAATAATGTGATGATATACGTAGATGAACGGGAAATGTCAAATGGTAATGTGAAGTGGGGTCATTTGCACTGTTGCAGGTCGAAAACAGGAAAGCCGTAAAATGATTGCACGGTCAATAAATGTTTATGTAAGAGAAGATTTACTAAATAAACAATAACACTGTCTTCCTCGTTAATACGATATTATGTAACCATCCTCACACCATAATCAGGATAGAAATGCACTGAAGAGACCCAGAATGAGTACAAGAAAACGCATGATAGGATGAGAAGAGCAGGACACCATGAACTGTACAAACGACCTGCATATACCTACAGAGACGGGCGCGGACTAAACCTGGAAAAGCTTCAAGTTTGTCACTCGAGAATATGGATTTACCTCTTTCATGAAATTTCATATAAATCAACAATAAATCAGGTTACTCCTTTTTAGAAGTTTAAATGGGAACACAAAGTAATGGCAAAATAAACGCAGGTAATTACTATTTGAGTATAAGAAAAGAAATTGTGACTTTCTTAATGTTTCGATATTATGATATTTATTGTTATTCATACCGATCACTATGGTTCGGTAGTAGAGTGCTCACCTACAGTTCGGTAGGCTGCCGTTCAATCCACATCAAGTCATACCAAGGACTTTAAAATGGGACTCAATGCCTCTCTGCTAAGCATTCAGCACAAGGACTAGAATTGAGGAACCTCTCCCCGAGGCCAAGGTTACGATCATGTCACGTTGGATACACCGGTTCTCGTAAGATCACCGAAGTTAAGCAACGTCAAGCTTCGCCAGTACCTAGATGGGTGGCCATTGTGTAATACCAGTGTAGCAGCCACTTTATTAAAATTAGTTAAATTACGAAGATATGGTTTCGAACATCGGGCTGGTTTTATCACCACGATCAAACCAGCCTGGATGCTATGAAATACGAAACGAAACATATTTCCCCTTTTTTCGTGACATCAGCAGCTTCCTATAAAACACTGTCTCACCGCTCACTTTGCCACTGGCGTTTAGACACCCAGGACTCAGCCCGTGTGTACTACACACACGTAAATCTCTTCCTTCTTTTCATCTCGGCATTTCTTAAAATACCGTCCTTGTTTCTTAAATTCGTAACTCTCCTCTTTGGTCACTCCGGATACATTTCTTTTCGCCCAGACTAGAAATAAAGGCCTCAAATATAGATCCCGGAGATTACCATGACCAGATATCATTTTTATAGTTTCGACACATCAGGTTATAGGCTAAATGCCTTAAAATATTCTTCCTGATAAGAAACTTCTCTTTCTACTTCGGCTTAGTTTTCGATTCTGTCATTTCACTTTTTCCTACACTGCATTTCTCGTTTTGATCACAATATCTCTAGGTTCGATTATAACCAGATATTCCGGTTCAAATATAACCGCCTGCGTATTAAGATGAAACAACTTTCAGTACACAAATCAAGTGATAGAATAATCGTTTTTCTTAATACTAAACACTCATTTTTCATTTGTACGATTCTTTTTTAAATGCTTATATATACGTACCCTTTTTCATTTTAGGGTGTTTTTATTAAATGTATTGTTCATTAAACGTCATGTCAATTTGCAATTTTGCATTTTGTCTTCCTTATCCAAATTCGGAGAACGGATCTTCGGCAGCCCTGTCAAGTCGGAAGTGGGCCTTACTAACAATTGCCCGTGTGTACCTAAACCCCTGTATATGTACCGAGGCCTATTTTGTGCTAACAGAAGAATGTAAATCCACAGAGAAAAACAATTCTCTAGAAGTCAAAGACTTTATCTACCTGCAAAGAGATGATATACGTAGATAAACCGGAAATTTCAGATGGTAATGTGAAGTGGGGTCATTTGCACATATGCAAGTCGAAAACAGGAAAGCCATAAAAAGCTTGCACGGTTGATAAATATTTGTTTATGAGAAGCTTTACTAAATAAACAATAACTCTCTTGTTTGTCAATACGATATTATATAACTTTAATAAAAAATAAAATGAAGTAAACAAGCCTATATAAGTACAAGAGCACGTTTGATGGGAGAGGGAGCAGCATATTTGACTATAAGGTTCCAACTTTCAAACCCCTTCACCCTAGGTGAGAACGGCTGATCCGGGGGGTGGGGTGACAAATTCCCTGTCCACCAGCGGACGCCCATGGATGCATAGATGAACGGGAAATGTCAAATGGTAATGTTAAGTGGGGTCGTTTGCACATCTGCGAGTCGAAAACATAACAGGCACCGTCTATAAGTGTCTGTGTAAGAGACGTTTTGCAAAATAAACAATAACACTCTTTTGTTTGTCAATACGATATTATGTAATCGTCCTCACGCCATAATCATTATGAAAATACACTGAACAGAGCCCAGAATGAGTACAGGGCCACGTCTGTCAGAGTGAGAAGAGCAGGACGCAGAAATGTGCAAACGACCATCAATCAAAAAGCATCTTTGATCATGTGGTGTACAAAAGCATTTTTGATGTTGAGGTGTAGAAAAGCATTGATTTTGATGTCTAGAAAAGCATTTGTAAGGTTGAGGTATAGAAGACCATTTTTGATGTTGAGGTGTAGAAAAGCATTAATTTTGATGTCTAGAAAAGCATTTGTAATGTTGAGGTATAGAAAACCATTTTTGATGTTGAGGTGTAGAAAAGCATTGATTTTGATGTCTAGAAAAAAAATTTGTAATGTTGAGATATAGAAAACCATTTTTGATGCTTAGGTGTTCAAAAGCAATTTTGATGTTGAGGTGTTCAAAAGCAATTTTGATGTTGAGGTGCAGAAAAAT
>VCCN01000378.1:3291055-3301147 GCA_006491835.1 Architeuthis dux
GCACACACATACACTTACGCACACATGCCACATACGCACACATACACACATATAGGGTGTCCCATAATTATCTCCTTTTACTCATAAGTTGTAAGGGGAGTAACTTTGTATTGACTAGGCAACTAAGAGTAAAAGCAACGTTCAATTTCTCCACTAGTCAATACAAAGTGAGGGGGTGTAACTTTGTACACTCATACACGCCGCACACACATACCACATGCATACATGCCGCACACATACACTGCATACATACATACATACCACATACTCACATCCATACGTGCACATACAGGTCACATATGCGCACACATACACACATACACACATATATACACACATAGGGTGTCCGTAATTATCTCCTTTTTGCATAAGTTGTAAGGGGAGTAACTTTGTATTTTTCTGGGCACCTAAGATCAGTGTTCAATTTCTCCACTTATATAAAATACAATACAAAGTTACTCCCCCTCACTTTGTATTGACTAGTGGAGAAATTGAACGTTGCTTTTACTCTTAGGTGCCTAGTCAATACAAAGTTGTTCCCCTTACAACTTATGCAAACAGGAGATAATTACGGGACACCTTGTATACACATACATACCACATTTACACATGCGTGTATGTGTATATTTGTAGCGCGCGCGCGCGCGCGTGTGTGTGTGTGTGTGTGTGTGTGTGTGTTTCGCATTTTCGATGAAATGTCGTTGCGTGAAAGTTTCTATTTTTCGCCATTATCAGTAGTCCGGCAATGACCAAGTCCCAAGGTAGCCGGATTAAAGAGCTACATCTGTATTTACCTAACTTAACATTAGAGCCAGAATTCCGGCGAATCTAGCGAAGATCAAACCAGATTTCACTAGCGAATGGCCTATGAAAGATATGCAACGTTTATTTTTCCGCTTCAAATGACGTGCGAAAATTCTGCCCTTGGAAAAAAAATATCCGGGTTCTCAGTCCACTTGACCGTTATCTCCCCGTCGCACGCGCCCCTCCCTTAAATTGACCCGTGTGAATTTATTTCACTTTTTGTTTGTTTCTTGTTCAACTTATTCGATACCAAGTGTACTTTTCGGTTTTATTTTCATACAAATAAATATTCATTTAACCCTTTATGGGGTAAGTGACTATATATGATCACCGGAGGACCAAATTCCAACCGAATTTATATCTGCAAAATAAATCAATACATGATAATAAAAATAAAAATGGATATAAGATTTTACGTATATTCACATAAATTTAAATAAAAGATGTCCTTAAAATGTATATGTTACAGTTATATTGTGAAACTGGTAATTGAACATTTCAGTAATTTAATGAAATCCCTAGTTTCACAATCATTGTAGTAATTGGTTAACTCTTTATAGTGTAAGTGACTATATATAATCACCTGAGGTCCCGCAAGCCATATGCAAATATTGTAGCCACAAAGACAACATAATCTGCACCAATGTGGTCTGCAAGCTTTGCAAAGTACACTTGTGCTTGAACAGAGACAGAAACTGTTTTCAGGCATACCACACCCCACTGAATTAGCCTGTTTTTGGCCTACACAATAACGTTTTCAAATCAACCCGGAGGTGTTATTTGTTTTGTCAATTTTTTGTATCTATTCATTATATTGAATGTTATTCTTTAATTCTATGTTTTATTTAACTTTCTACTTTAATTTCAATTTGTAGTTTTGGTCACTTTTTTTCATCAGCCCCCATAAACAAAAAGATTTCAGAAAACTTGCAACTGAAAATATTTTGTAATTAGGTCTAGTTTAACATACAAAAAGGTTGTTTTGACATCTTAAATATTTGTAGGGGTGCCCTATAAAGGGTTAATATATAAACGGCCGTTTCGTGTTTTTTGTGTGCGTGAATGTATAAGTGTGTGTGTACGTGTGCATGTCTGAGTCCTTGCCTATCTATGTATGTGTGCTTATGTCTACGTGTGTCCATGCGTACGTGTGCAACTGTGTGTGTCCTGGTACGTATCTGTGTATCGGTGGGTGCTTGGGTATATGTGCACATATGTGTCTTTGTATGTGTGTGCATGCGTGTGTGTGTGTGTGTGTGTGTGCATGTATGTGTGTACATGAGCATGAGCGTGCGTGTGTGTGTGTGCATGCATGTATGTGTGTACATGAGCATGAGCGTGCGTGTGTGTGTGTGTGCATGCATGTATGTGTTTACATGAGCATGAGCGTGTGTGTGTACACGTGTATGTGTGGGTGGGGCGGTTGCGTGCATGTCTGTTCATGTGTGTGTCTGTGCATCTGCATGTGCGTGTGTGTGAGAGAGAGACTGAAAGAGCTGCATATTTCCCCAGCGGTGTCAGACGCCGGTGTCCGAGTCTAAATAAAAAGCCAGGAAACCTAATGCTGTTTTTTCTTTTCTTTTTCAGACAGACAGATTGTAAATGTAACGTAAGTATCGCTTTAAATGGATAGACTATACCCCCACGTGTTTTGAGAATTTGGCATTATGGAATTACTAGTATATGTGTAAGAAAGTATAATGAGTCGTCCATGCAAAAAAATTACAATGCTAATTATAGAATAATCTTTAATCATATATTGACACGTACATTTAATTAATTATATGTAATTATCACCCTGAGTGACGTCATCGGTATATTACGTGCAATGTCAAGATTTTGTATTTAAGCAAAGTTGAGGGCGGATCAAAATTGAAGATGTACGTCATTTCCGTATACAGGAGGACCAGTTTAAAAGCTTCAGAAGCGACAGAATAAATTCAAATTAACCCAAGAACTGCAAAGAATTATCTTCATCAACTTGGTTATTATGGACGAGCAGCTGTGAGGATGCCCCCTTTAATCATTCCCCTGACATTAATCCCACTGAATACGTGTGGGCATTCGATAAGAACTTGGATAAGTCCAAAAAGTCGTTCAGATTTGCTGAATCTCTTACGCCAAGCATGATCTGAAATACCTCAAACTGCAATTTCAGAACTTATTAATCGTATGCCAAGACGAGCTGTTGCTCTTAAAACGGCTAAAGGCAAGTCAAAACATCATTTTCGTACTATAAATGTGGAAGATTATGTTGCTCCAGTCATCTAGCCTACCTGCCTTGAAAATTAGTATTTGAAATCCACGCTTTTACTTGGCCTCGTTAAGACCAAATTGCGTTGTACACACCGGTTCTTGTATGATCACTACAGTTAAGAAACATCGAGCCTGGTCAGTACCTAGATGGGTGACCGTCTGGGAATACCCGGTGCCATAAGCAGCTGGGGATCATGTAGAGAGCCTCCGGTGACGATCCCGTTAATCCTCCTAAGGAGAAGACCGATCTCTACATTATGCCCAACAACGCAAACCAAATTCCCCCTCCCCTACCGAGAAACAGTGTTGCCAACTCAAAAGATATTTTTAAATTGCCAAAATTGGCCAAAAACCACCGAAAAGACGGTAAAAATATTTTCGCGCTAGTTTGACTGCCAAAAGCGCTTTTTAAAATAGCTAGAAATGTCCAAAAAACACCTAAAAAGACGCTAAAAATGGTCAAAAATAGCCAGGAAATGGTCAAAAACGGCTAGAATGTTTTAGGCGGAAATACGCTAATTTACAAGAAACGCGCTAAATCTAGCGCGAAACGCGCTAAATTGGCAACACTGGCGAGAAATGAATGAATGAATTTGGCCTCGAACACCAATGAGAAATACCCAACTACCTTAGCCACCAAACAGATCGAGACCTAAATTCTCGCTTCAGCTGCAGTGAATTTCTTATCTGGGCTGTTGACTTCTTCTAAACATCCGTTCTTTTGTGTGTATTCCAACTGTAGAGTGTGAAATTAGACACTAGGCTTTTCTTCGGGGTCACTGAGATCAGATGCCACTGACGCAAATGGTCAGCTGATGGTGCCACGTCCAGCGGGTCCGAGTGGCGAAACTCAAAGTGGTAATATTGTTGGCCACTTGAGATGAAAAGGTATTTGTTGACGTTCAGTGCAAAACATTTTAAATGGCTGCAAAAACATACGAGACTACACCGTCTTATATACTTATAGCTAACCGTTATTTCACGGCACAAAAGACATACTTAAACAAATAATCTTATATTCAACAGTAAGACCTTCCGGAGACAGTGGAGTTTCAAGTACTTGATGCTTATCGACTGACCCTGTTAGAATACAGACTCAAACATTATGGAGCAAATACGGGACAAGGCGTCTCGCCGTGGAGTAATGGTTAGCAAGCTAGTCTTGTTGACCATTGGCCTTTGTTCTCTACAGACAGTGGAACGACACTGGAGTGTTCCCTCCTAGGGCGCATGCCTGGGCGAAGCGTATGGAGATCCTGGGATGCCCAGTCGTAGGGATCCCACTCCCCTCCCCTGTGTTTGCACAGAGACTTTAACTCATTCTGCACATTCGAAAAAATCATTTTCGCCGAAGTGCCATGCTGGATTTGATTATATTAATTGTATCTCTAAGGCAAGGTGAGTTACTTGGCAGCGCCCACTTCCTCTCCAAAGTCCAAAGGAAAGCAGAACGTGATACGTTTGACATCAGTTTGGCTGCAGGGCGTTACATTTGGTCTCAAACCGCCTTAAGGGGGTCGACTCGCTGGTTTAGAATTAGAGTTGTTCTTCTCCTATACTGGTTGCCTTCCCAATGCGAGAGAGACCAATCTATTTTACCCATATCTGGGGGGAGAATAGATGGATTCATGACATTCCCAGGGGCATGAGTGCGAAGTGAACATAAACTGCCTCGACCGGAGTTTGAATTCCATTGCCGGCTCCGTTAGCTAGGCCAATCGCACCTCCTTGTTGAATATTATTACTGCAGTAAGTTAGATCTTCACATTTTGCCAGATTTGTATATATTTCTTCCCAGTAAATGAATTATCCATGCTAAGACAAATCGTGCAAACCAGCCAAAGATATCCAAGTCCAGATTTTATAAGCTTCTAAAATCACCTTGTAAAATCGCATACAAGGTCTGACCATAAAGTATGCAGCCATTTTGAATATCTCGAGAACAAGTTGCACGGTAACTTGACCTTTTTCAAAGAAACAATGTAAAAGAAAAATTCTTGAAGATCTACCATATTTGGCGGCATAGAATATCCTGTTTTTACCCCCAAAAGGGCTTAAAAGATAAACGCAACCTTCGTTGTCCAGTCCGACATTGGCCAGAACTTGAGAAGTTTTAAAAAAGCTGGGTGATAAATCAGAAGATTTCAGTGAAATGCATTCTTGTTAATATCCCTGTTGAATATTCCCTGTTGATGTCGTATAAGACACGCCCCGTCTTATACGCCATCAAGTACGGTATTTTTCTGGTTTCAAAACACTGCCGAAAGACTTTCATGGCCATTTTAGCATCAATCCAGGTTTGTTTGTTAGAAACCGTCAACCCAAACTGTCACCAAAACTGTCAACAGCTGGTCAGGCTGGCTATGTATGCATGTATGTGTCGCGCGTATCGGCCGCACCAACGGAGTCAGAGGGTTGACAATTTAAACATTTACTCCTTATTATGTATCTATGTATCCGGACTTCACCCAGCTGTAACCGTTCATAGTAGAGACTTGAAAGTTTGCACACACACTCCTCTCAATGAGTAGGGAAATCTTTCATTTTTGTTTTTCAAAAATCCACCCCCCTAAATAGGTTTTTAGTAGGGGGTTCAATTTGCATTGTAAGATTATGCTAAATTGGTCACTTAGTTTGTGTTCGGCAGCATTCATGCTTGTTTCTTGAAAATACGCACCTTTTTGTTTAGTGATCACTGGTTTGGAATCAGAGTTGTCCTTCTCCTAGACTATAGAGTCCAATCTATTTTACCCATGAAGCGAGAAACGTAACTCATTCATTGATCGCCCTTTTTTTCCAATTCTTTAATTGATCACCCCGACACGGAATGCTGCCAAAAGACGTTGGTCACGTGACGGTTTCTTTTCAGTGACTAATTACATGTTTGTTTGTTTGTTTTCAGAACGCAGGCTGAAAGTTCTGATAACAGTGGATGGAATCAAAGCCTCTGGAAACCAGTCATGTGACTGCGAAAAGTATGATTCCAGACGCCTGCCGGTAATCTGTAGAAAATCTAATGTAAGGTGACTGAAAACTTTCACACGGTAATGTATAGACAGTAACATTAACCACAAAAGTGATTCAAATTGACACAAGCCCGGCTGCTCGAAAGTCAAACTCTGCTCCTACTTCTACTTCCTTGCGTAATTCTATAATACATTTTGGAGGTATGTAAGACTTGTCAGTTTAGCGCAGGTGCTAACACACCAGGCTAGCGAGCAATAGACCATGAGTTCAAATCACGGTAGGGGAATGAGGATTTTACATATCGGTGTACACCCCTAATTTTGGTGAGGATTGTTCTTGTTCTTGTTCTTGTTCTTGTTACCTAGGAAAGTCAATTCTAACTTTGTCCTAGAGTTTGACAAAAATCATTAAAAAATGTGAATTTTGCACAGAGACTTTAACTCATTCTGCACTTTCGAAAAAATCATTTTCGCCGAGGTGCTATGCTGGAATGTATTTAATTGCATCTCTAAGGCAAGGTGACTTTCTATTTAAAATAGGACAGGTAGTACTAGGTTACATGGTGTCAGTTGTTGGTTGGTATATCCCATGATAGTGGATTGTAGATTTGACAAGAAGAATTACTTGGTAGCAAGATGTGATAAAGTTATTTTCTGCCTCGTAAACAAAGTATTCTGACCAAATGTGCCTCCCAAATTCTTAGGCTAAAATTGTGTTAATGACACAGATTTTGCGCGTTGTTGTTAACTGAAATTTCGAATCAATTAACCAATAAAGAACTAAATGAGACCCTTTGCATTCACTGTTTATTTATCCATAAAAGATAGTTTAGATCTTCCATTATTCATCCTTCTGATCAATTTGCTGTCTGTTTTGTGCGTTCTTATGTCTTCACTAACAGTGAAATTACACTTTCCATCCTGATGCTTATTGTGGTCCATGAAACAAGCATCTAATGCTCTCTTAATCAAGGGGTCACCTAGGACAAGAATTAAGCAATAAGCATCCTCTCACCAGCACGTTCTTCCGTGAGTTGCCTTGTTTTGACAGCAACCTTTGATTTAGATCTCTGCCCTCCCACACCACTCGTTGTTTTGATCATGTGTGCCTCCCTATGAGCAGGTGTTCCTCATAGCGGCGTTACTGCGTTACCATGCTTTTTCACACACTGCTTGACAGTGCCCATCACTTCCCCCACGTGGCAT
The DNA here is from genome assembly GCA_006491835.1 of Architeuthis dux. Taxonomy (NCBI): domain Eukaryota; kingdom Metazoa; phylum Mollusca; class Cephalopoda; order Oegopsida; family Architeuthidae; genus Architeuthis; species Architeuthis dux. Next base: position 3,298,288 of record VCCN01000378.1, read on the forward strand.
CAGAAATGTAGTACAGGTATCCCCGCTTTTCAAAAGTTCGCTTTACGCCACTTTTTTGCCTTTACGAAAAAAGTTTGTTTTGCAGTGAGTCATTATAGAGGCATCACGCAGTCCTCTCTCTTTCTCCTACACCCAGTCCCCCGTATCTTCCACCACCCCAACCTCTGACGACTCAGCCTAACATACCAGAATCGTGAACGCTCAGAAATGTTCCCATCTAAATTACTCGTAATTGCTTCTTTGTTTTACGCCATTTCGGCATACGAAAAGTCCGTGACCTGTCTACCCTCTTTTTTGTCGACTATTGTGGCATGTCGGTGACAAGACCTTTGGCAAACTATCTGGTAATGGAACAGGGCGCTGTTAGAGGTGGATTCATGCATTTCTGAATGACATTTGTGCGAAGTGAACATAAACAGATTCCGCCGGAATTTGAACTCGGTTCGCTGTGTTCATTTTCCGTGTCAATAACTGTTATGCTACTTAGCACTTCCTTTTACCATAGCGACACGCCTTGGCCTGCTTTTCCCTGTATTAAAACCTTTTAAAGCTCCTCTCAAAGTTGTTTTGAAGATAGTCCAACGAAAACCGGACTTGATAGACTGGACTTAAAAACCTATTAACCCCTAACAACCCACAGTGACACCGGTGTCACATATACTTTAAAGGTCCTGGAAAGTACATTATACAGCTTTATGATATGATATTAACCCATGAAGTATACTAAGTTATATCTACTGAACATCCTGGTGCAGTGACGTGACTGTCAATTTGCCTACCCAGAATTCCATTTCCTAAATGGTTGTTTGCCTGGTTACCGCGTGGGAGAGAAGTAACTACTTTTTAAAAGGCTTGTTTTTGTTAATAAACATTAAGTTTTAATCCATTTAACAATTCTAATAATTTAATAATATGTCCTCTATTGCATTTAACTCTTTATGGGGCAAGTGACTATATATGATCACCTGAGGACCCGTCAGCCACATGTAAATATTGTATCCACAAAGACAACATAATCCGCACCAATGTGGTCTGCAAGCTTTGCAAAGTACACTTGTGCTTGAACAAAGACAGAAACTGTTTTGAGGCATACCACACCCCATTAAATTAGCCTGTTTTTGGACCGAACAATACAATTTTAAAATCAACTCAGAGGTGTCATTTCTTTCATCAATATCAATATTTTTATATTTTCCATTTTTGGTCACTTTTTGGGCGAGGCACCATATATGATCACTTCGTCAGAGGGGGGTTTTCCCCCATAAACAAAAAAATTTCAGAAAACTTGCAACTGAAAATATCTTGTAATTAGGTCTAGTTTAACATACAAAAAGATTGTTTGGATATCTAAAATATTGTTAGGGGTGCCCTATAAAGGGTTAACCTATTCTTGAACAAATTGATATTTTAAAAAGTTAGGAAAATATCGCTGTAACATATATGTGATTCCGGGATGCATACACTCAAGGGCGTAGAATGTGGGTCTTTTCCGTTAGTCACCGCCAAAAGCTAACGTCCGTAATTCTAAAGTACGGAAGCCTAAAAAAGAAAAAAAGATTAAGTTGCATTTTCTTTTTAGGGTTCGACTAGAAATTCAAAAAGAAATATATCTGATCAGCCGCTACAGAACAGTCATTACTTTCATTGACTTAATACACAATCCGATTCACTGTCAGGGGAAGACCCAGGACAAAAGCATTTCTTGCAAGATTTCTCATCTGCCTCCCCAAAAAGCGTATCTACAGAAATTAGCGCCGATGGCAAGCAATGAAACTGCGCCCCTGTCCAAACATCTGACACGGTTACACATATCTTTCAGATAACTGCTCGGGGGCGTCCCCTTCAAATGGCCATACCTGCCACACCCTAGATACGCCACTGATTACAATACACTATTATATTCTACTTCTAAATTAAGTACAGAGTTGAGTGCCTGGTGCCACACTAACGAAATAAACTTAACATATCAATTCCAACTGGTTATGAAAATGTTGGTTTAGTAGGGACTAACGAGATAGCCCCAAAATGCCCTGCCTTATATTACTAACATTTCTTATTTCAAACTGTTGACAGCATTAGCTTCTTCTGGCAAAGCTGCAAAAATCTGACAACTTGTCCGATCTGGAACTCAACTAAAAAGATATACAAGGCTGACAGTTCTGGAGGAAGGTTGAAATGTTTTGATTCTCCAAGACCAAATTGCTGTTAGAATTTGACCCCAAACTAACACCACGAATTAAGTTTCTAGGAAAAGGAAATTGCGGCAATCTTTTTTTTCTCTTTAGGCTTCCGTACTTTAAAATTATGGAAGTTAGCTCTTGGTGTGGACTAACGGAAAAGCCCCATATTTTGAAATCTCTTTCTATTGCAACAAGAATCTGAAAAATGTTTTGAATCAAACAAAACAAAAGGATTAAAAGTCTAAAAGGCAACCCTAATAGGTATTTACTAAACATAGTGACATAGTAGTCTGGCACAAGGCCAAATGTGTTGGAAACTCAGTGCGGATCAAACTTACAACAGTAGAAATTCTCTACGACACGAGGCCACAAATGTGAGAACCAGGGTTGCCATTTTATGGCCAATCTTTACAAATCTGGCCTTTTGGGGAAGCATTTGGCCATTAACGTTTTGGTTTGGCCATATTAAAATGTTTGGTCATTTTGACTTTGTTGCAGTGGTATTTTTAATAAATTCTTATTTTTGGTGTTTACTGCAGTATTGCAATGTTTTATAAACAATCATTCATTATAATCTTTTACCTTCCATTTTTCAGTTGCTTTTTATCGCAACTTTACTTAGGCCGTCATCGTAAAATTGTGATAAAAAAGCAACTGAAAAATTAAGATGAAGGTAAATA
>VCCN01000378.1:3346211-3357174 GCA_006491835.1 Architeuthis dux
TTCAATTATTTATTTACAAGATTATAAAAAATATGTGAACTAATAACGATAAATTATTTATTTACAAGATTACAATTTATCTGTGAAATATTACAGACTTTCCATAGTTAATCATTCTGAAATATGTGATATATAACAATATGAAACAATTTAATTAAAGATATAACGCTGGGTAAGTGTTAAAATAAATTTCACAAAAATGCATTTTCCAGGCTCTTCCTTCACTTGTTCTCGCCACAGAAATTCAGTAAAATAGGATGGAAGCATCTCTTCCTTGGTACCAAACGTTTTTTTTATTTTATATTTCAGGCGAGACCACACACACTCAATATTTTCTGTATGTATCTCCCTATTACTCAGGTCTAAAAAATTTTGAGAATGTATCACTATGGAATGTGTGTAATTTTGACCAGGTATTTGTAAATAAATAATTAAATAAATAAATTATAATCTGACATTTCATATTGTTACATATTTTTATTAAAATTCTAAAAATCCTTTTTTAGAACAAAAAAATTACTTTTATTTACAATACGAGTAATTTAATATTAAAACACTGGGTTAAAATTGGTTTGTAACATTATACTCGAGTATAAAAAAACTGATAACATATAATAGATTACTGATTTTTAGCGAGAAAAATTAAATTCTGCATCGCATTGTACTCGAGTTCGAGTTAATAGAAATACTGTGTAAGTAAAAATTATTAGTTTTAGCAGTGATCGATCAAATCAGTCCTTATAATGCGATCGATGTTTGACGGTTAAGTCGTCCTACTTTGCCCTATTTTCATTATATAGGTTGTTCATGTATCTCGGACTATTAAAGTTATGTAACTTTCAAGAAATTCATAAAAAATACCCTTTAAAAAATATTTTTTATATATTTAAATATATGATTGTACCATTCTAAAAAATACAGCATATTTTATATCTAGGGCATTAAAAAATCAAGCGTGAGTGCTGCTGGACACAAACTAGTGATCAATTTAGCATAAATGTATATTGCAAATTGAACACCCGCACTAAAAACCTATTTGGAGGGGGTTAAAAAAAACAAAAGTTTTCTTGACATCATAGGGAGTAAATGTTGAAATTTTCAGCCCTTCTATTTACTTTTTTAGAGGTCCATTGTTGCAGCCTGTACGAATGATACATACATACATAGCCAGCTGGACCAACTTGAAGACTGAAGAAACCAATGTTGACAGTTTTCTGGCTGAAATGTGAACAAATGAACACACAGACGAGGAAAATAGTCTGACCATATAATAATTAATACACCCCGTTAAATCAAAATCAGACAAGAATTACATTAATCTTGTTTGGACAATTTTCAAATGAAACTAAATTGGCAGAACATAATTTAAAGCAATGAATATTTGATGAATAAACAAGAAGTAGGGTTGTTACGGTTAAGGTTTTGAGTCTTGTGAAGAAATATTGACAAAAATTAACATCACTTTGTCAATCAATGATGGAATTGCATATTATATCTGTACTCGCAACTAAATTACACCTTAAATAGCCAAATTCTCAAACTATTGAAAGTATCATGAAGCTGACTCAAAATGATTCTCAATTTTATTTGTACTCGCAACTAAATTACACCTTAAATAGCAAAATTCTCAAATCATTACTATGCAGATGGTCCTAGGTAGAAACCACACAAGAAGAAACTAGCAGTTCAAGGGAAATTATGAATCACCACCACCCACATATGCTGTGTTGGCGGTGATCAATTAAAAAGTTGGAAAAAGGGGTGATCAATGAATAAGTTACTTCTCTCGCCTTTTGTTGGGCTGTGATCACTAAAAAAAGGTCTGAATTTTCATAAAACAAGCGGGCACAAACTTGTGACCAATTTAGCATAAACTTAAATTGCGTATTGAACACCCCCTCTAAAAACCTATTTGGGCGGGCAAGTTTCTATGAACAGTTAGGGCTGGGTGAAGTTTGGATACATATAAATGTCAGAACACATGAATAACCTAAACCCAGCCATAAACCAGTGTTGTTGGTAGTGGTGATCAACTACACCATGATTAAAGATGACCGAACATATCACGCACTAAAGGAAACTACAGTGGAGAAAGATCTTGGCATTTATGTAGACAACTCAATTAACTTCACTGCGCATATACAAAAAGTGAATACAGCAAATAAAACACTCAGCTACATACGACACTCATTAAAGTTCATCGATGAGAAGAGCTTCCTACTACTTTACAAGTCTCTGGTACATCAACATCTGGAGTTTGCTTCCTGCATATGGTCTCCTTACCTGAAGTACAAATCAGATGCCATAGAGAGAGTACAGAGGAGAGCCACCAAGACCAGGCTGCAAGAGATATCTTACACTGAAAGATTAAAACAACTTAATCTAGAAACCCTTGAATTCAGAACAAAACGTGCTGACCTATTGGAAGTCTATAGAATCCGGAACGATATACATAGAGTGGATACAGACGTTCATTGCTCAAAATGCCCTGATAAGAAAACGATGACTTCATCTATCTGCAGTAAAACCAGAGGACATAGCTATAAACTAGAAATGCAAACCTCTACTGGTGTTAGAAAAGATTTCTTCTCAACAAGAGTAGCAGACACATGGAACAGCCTAAGTGAAAAGATGGTGACATCTGAAAATATCAATATTTAAAAAAATAATCTTTATTCTTATATCGGTTATACCAAATTTAACTACCAATTTTCTTGTTAGTTTAATCCCATTGTAACTAAACTGAAGCTGGCTTAATGACTCAATAAACTGCTGTATTAAAAAAGCCTATTTCAAGTACATTCAAATACACAAATAACAATCTTAGGCTGTTTTTAAGGGAGGTAATTCTCATGCTACACAAGATGGGTTGTCTCCCATCCCACTTTACTTTGTAAGGGAGATAATTTTGATCTTGTGCAAGATGATTTGTCTCCCTTGTTGAACTAGTCTGGCATAAGGCCACTAGTGTGGAAACTGCTTGGTTCCAGCAGGTAATGTCATCAGTAAAATAAATTTCGCATTCCAAACACTGAAATACCTCCCTTATATTTTTCCCTAATAAATTATATTGCATTTAGGACTCTATTTTTCTTTTTATATCTGATGCAATGATTATTTTTGTTTTGGGTAATTGTTTGGATAAGGTTCGCAAAAAGGAGGAAACTAGTATAGACAATAAAATTGTAAACGGTAAATTACGCTGACAATTTGAAACAAATAAGATACTGTTTACTTCTTATTTACACGTGTTTAAGAAAAATTATTTTATCGTCTTTTTATATTAATTTCAACTCTATATTCATTTTAGTGTTACAAACATGAAAAAGATATTTAATTTTTTGTTGTTAATTGCAACCCCAACCCTAAACACTAACCCTAAATTATATCCTTTGTAATTAGATTTAATAAAATACAGTTTTAAATGTTCAAGCTCTCTGCTTTCATTTGTCCAGTAATAAGTTAGCAGCAAAGCTTAATTAATTTTCTACTGAAGTTACCTCCCTTCTTTGCGAACCGTATCCAAACAATTACCATTGAGTTTATGAAAAAAGGCACAATGTAAATTTAAAACAAAGTTTTGTGGAAAAAATTATTTTACAAACGTAAACTACATTATCTTACTATATTAACAGCCGTGGGGTTAGTATTTTTAGGGTTTAGGCAAGGGTTTTGAAATTCGTCATCAGCGTCTTTTGGTAGCTGGAACGGTGGTCATTTTGAAACGGTAAAGGTAACAATTGCCCAATTACCTACCCCCCCCCTCCCTGATAAATTATATTGCATTTCGAAAGTTAAAACATCCTAAACAATATTACCCTCCGCCGAACAACAATGACCGCTGGGGAATATGCAACTAAAGCCGGTCCCGTTTTTCCACAGTACGGACGGCACACAGTGGCACCAATTGGGTTGTCAGGTTTGATGTAGGGTTGCCAGATAGCTGGACAAAAACACGCCAAAAAATGGCCAAATGTCTAACTTATTGTCTATAAAACGTTTGCAATATTACAGTACACACCAAAAATAAGAATTTATTAAAAATAATACTGCAACAAAGGCAACTTACCCCAATCAATCTTATATATGTCCTAAAGTAGGAGTCCCCAAACTTTTTAGACCATTGACTCCTTCATCAAACCCCAGGCATGTACAAAAAAAAGACATGGTTTCATTTCATTTCCTTTTTTATTTATTAAAAATGGCCAAAAATTTAAATATGGCCAAAATCAAAAAGTTCATGAATAAATGCTTTTCAAAAAAGGCCAGATTTGTCAAATTTGGTCAAAAAAATGGCCAAAAATGGCAACTCTGTTTCAAACGCTAAGCAGATTTCACTTGTCGGTTGTTGCCGTGGTAACGATGACGTCACTTTCAGACGCTGACAAATTTCATTGAAGCAGACGACAAAAGATTTGAATTTCTCGCCTTTAGAAAAGTAAGAAAAACTTTGGAATTGGGTCACTTAATGAAGATGAGAGAAGCGAAGCTGCCGAAGAATAGGGCCTTATTTTATTTTACTTTTAAAGAAATAGCAGGGATATTAAATATGTTTACACAATATTTCATCGCCAATTCAATTCCAATTCAGCTCGCACACAAACAAAGCTCGTTAAACAAATTCATCAAGAAAGGAAAGATAAAAAATATGTCACACATTTAACAAAACACCATTAAAAACAATCAGGAAATTTGAAATGCTTTTAAAATCCGCAAAAATCTCCGTACTACAGTTTTGTTCAACAACATGTGACTCGTACTTATTTTGTGATATAGTATCAAAAATAGTCATCTTCTCACAAAAGGCAAAAAACTTTTTATGGCGATTGTTACCTTTTCCGCGTTAAATTCAGCATTCTTTTTCAATTTAAACAACAAAGTATATAAGTTAGGGTTAGTGTTTTAAGGATTAGCGTTGTTTTTAGGGTTAGTGTTCAGGGTTAGTTATTTGATTTTAAACTATAACCCTTCGACTGACACCAGTCTCTAAAACCACATAATATTGAACGCTGCAAAAGAGTACTGAATTTAACGCGGAAAAGGTAACAATTGCCTTTCTATTTACCCCAATTTCCACTCAATGGTCTTGTAGCGTGGTGTATTTATGGGGGTTTTTTTAAGTTATTGAAATGACTTAAAAGAACTGGATTTGGAGCGGTTAAATATTTGAATTGGCAAGAAAATTGGACGAAATAAGAAATTCGACTAATTTTTTATTTGAAAAGAAATCTGTTGCAGAGATGAAAGAAGAGATTCACAGAAATAATCAAACTCAGAAATAAATTTTAAAAAAACATAGAAACTTGTTTGCTTCAACGAAAGAAATCAAATAAATTAAACGGGAAAAAAATTGTTATTAAAAACATTGGAGAAAACAAAAAAGTCATAAAAAAAAAGTAAATTATGCCTTTTTTCTCCCTCAACAAAAAACCGATTTGATGACCAAAAATAAAGATACGATGAACCATTTGATGACATTCAACAGTTCAGAAGGTAGGAAATAAGTTTTATTTCTAATTTAAATTAAACACCTCATAATGTATGATGGTTATCCTTGCTTAACTGGTGTTGAAAAACTTTAGCTATAAAATGGCCAACTTTAGCAATATGGATACTTCCTTTAATCTTTCTTCTTTGACTTAAAATAGATTTTTTTCGGTTAAAACAATTAATATATATATATTTTCTGGTGCACGGTAAAAACGACAAGTGGAAAAATAGGAAAAAAATGGCACAACTAAAATAGTTTATTAAAAATAAATATCAACTGAAAATCATGTATTGACATTGTTCAGACATAATTGAATCAAATTTATACTGTTCTTTACACAAATAGTTTATCAACTGAAAATCATGTATTAACAATAACATTGTTTCCGTAAATAGTATAAACTCTGATAAATTCTTATTTTAATAATTATGTTTTTGTTTTGAAAACCACCTTAAGGTACAATTGAAATTAATAAACAATGCCTGGAGGTTTAATTTTAATTGCCTTATTGCGTTAAAAAGGAGCTGGATCTAGCTCCAAAATAGCTAAATTGGCACCACTGCGGCTATATCGATGTAAACGCAGTGTTGCCGATTTAGCGCTATATTCAGCCGGTTTCTTGTTTTGGCAGTGCCAAAAAAGCGCTAAATTAGCGCGTTCACGCTTAAACATTTTGGTAATTTTCAGCCATTTTTAGTGTCTTTTTGGTTGTTTTTAGCCATTTAGCGATTTTTGGCAGTCAACTAGCGAAAATATTTTTTGAGTTGGCAACACTGTAAACGCCAAAAACGGTATTGTTCAATCTTATACCGTGTTTGAAAATATATCTATAAATAAACATTATAAATTTGTTCAATTATGTCTGAACAATGTTAATACATGATTTTCAGTTAATATTTATTTTCAGTAAACTATTTATTTTAGTTGTGCCTTTTTTTACCTGTGCCATTATTACCTAAATTCATATTTTTTATTCTTAAATTAACATTTAAGGAAAAAAAATTTGCCATTTCTTATGTAAGTACTGAAAATTTCATTAAAATCCAATAAATAAGTGATTTTTGGTAATTTTTAAAAATTTTAGTCGTTCGTCCATCGATTTTGCCCATCGATTCTAATTCTTATGTTTTTCCTTACATAATGATAAAATAAAATAAATTATATAATTAAAATAAATTACATTGCTTCTTCTTTGACTGGAAATAAATGCATTATTATGCAACGATTGTTTTTCTTCGCTTCTTATAATTAAATCTTGTTTTGTAATAAAAACAAACTCATACCGGTCAGTAACACTAAACAATATGTCACAACCAAACAATAAATCGTAAAAGTTAAACGAAAGTTGCCATATTGCTAAAGTTAAACGGAAGTTAGCCATTTTATAGCTAATCATTTTGAAAGCCCCAGTTAAGCAAGGATAACATTTATGATTAATTTTTTTTACGCTGCCAGAAGAGAACGGCCATTTTGAATGGCTAAAATTAGCTAGATTTATGAATGATTGGCTAAAAATGGCTCGATTTCATTTTCGGGTAACTGTTGTTTATACTCTCCAAAAACTCATACAGAGGCTCCAAAAAGTTTAAAATTTATGGAAGGTGGTCTCGATTGTAAACTTTCACACTAATAAAAAAAAAAAAATGGGAACTCATGAAAGAAAAATTTAAAGTAAATACAGGGTGTCCCGTAATTATCTCCTTTATGTACACGTAAGGTGAGTAACTTTGTATTGATGAGGAGATAATTACGGGACATTCTGTACATAACTGAAAAATCTAGCCACTTTTAGTCATTCAAAATGGCCGTTCTCTGTTTTGTAAAATTAGAATTTACTTTTGACTCCGTGTCGAAAATACTGAAAAATAAGAAAAAAAATGACTTGAAAATAAAATAAATGAATAAATAAACAGTAATTGTTTGGAATAGGTACACCAAAACAATACCAGACACGATTAGCTGCTGCTGATATTAAACTATTACAGAACAAATGACAGCAACCCTAATCCTAAACACTAACCCTAAATTATATCCTTTGTAGTTAAATTTAATAAAATACAATTTTAAATGTTCAGAGTTTTCTGCTTTCATTTGTTCTGTAATAGTTTAATAGCAACAGCAGCAGCTAATCGTGTCTGATATTGTTTTGGCGAACCTATTCCAAACAACTACCAAAAAAACTCTTATTCCCATTTTTCTTTATTTATTATCACTTTTATTCTGGTTTAAGGGCCCTACTTAACAAGCCAGGTCCCACCTCTTAAAAATAGAAAAAATATTTTTCGCCAAGTAAGTTTTGTGCTTTCAATCCACAAAACCTGTTTCCTCGGGAAATTTGTCAGTTTTGAAATAAAGTTAATCTTTTAAAGTTTGTATGGGGGTCTATTTACAATGTAACTAGAATGCTTAACTGGACCCTCACTTTCCGCCATTTTTACGGAAGTACGGCTTACATTTAATTTATTCAAAGCAATAACAATATAATTTATGTATTTACTTCTGTTTTTCTTTCATTAATTCTCTTGTTTCTTTTTATTTGTGCGCCATTTTTAACACAGTGTGCGAAACTTTACAATCGGGTCTATCTTCCCTACATTGTGCCAATGTAAATGCATAACGAAGGGGGTTAAATTAATTAAGTATGATTCTATCTGACCCCCATTGATTACCTTAAAAATACAGTGGAATCCGTTTAATGGGACCAGAGATTTAGGACCCAATAAGCGGCTGGTCCCATTAACCTAACAACTTGATTTCTTTCATACATTAAACATTAAAAACAATCTTGAATTAAAAGGGAGACAACTTGCGTAAAAATGCAACAAGTTAAGCCCCTTTACAGCTACTTTTATTTTCAAAAATTAACTTGAGTCACAGGCTAAAATATTTGAAAGATAGTTGTTTTGAGAACTAAAAAATATATTCTATCAGATTTTATTTTAAAAAATGTTAATCTGGTAGCACTGTTGCTTGGTCTAAATAAATGAAGCAAATTAGTGATGATTACATACGTTTGAATCGGTTCTTACAAAATTGGTCCTATTAAGCGGATGCGACTGTATTTATATTTTTCTATACTTAAAAAAGTAATTTTTGTGGTAAATATATACGATAAGAAAACATTATTTCTAAAAATATGGGAACAAAAGTTGTTAGCCGAGAAGGGTTGAGAAAGGTAAGATGGTGTTGGTGACATGTTGGTTTTCAAGAATGGAGACAGATGTTCTGGGCTGAGGCTACACTTGACGACCATGGGACAGTGTTCTCGGTGCAGGGCCCTTTTGATCAGAAATCCTGGAGTGATTGTTGACACATTGGCAACAGACAATGGAGAAGGGGTGGAAGTCCTGTGTGGTTGTAATTGGAGAAGGCATCAGTAAAATTGAATATCTCCATCAGACCCAACCCTAGAATTGAGGGTTACCCATAAAAGAAAAATAACAAAACTTGGTTTTGGCATTTTAGTCAGTTTTGGAACCAGACGCCTGGCGAATCCTTGTTGCTTTTGCATTCGAGGTGGAGAAGGCAAAGAAGCCTTGTACAGCAGTATAGTAGCAACCGAACGCAATTTGTACAAGGCCCACTGAAAACTAGTGAAACAGAGGTTAGTTCTACTCTCCAGACTGAAACCCTCAATCCCCTGCGAGGCTACCAGTAATGAACTGCAGAGATGATCTTCTCCGCCTCACAAGAAAAGCAATAATCCTAACCTGAAGTACATTTTAGAAGTACTGTATTGCATTACCGCCCGCATCAAAGAGAAGACGATAATATCAACTTGATCTTTGAATAAATGCTTTGTTACTGTTTGTAGCAGCGTCTTACATGTTCCTGTTTCCAGCCGTCTTGACTGCTATTGAGCATCCACCTTCGGCTTTTGTCGACGCTTCAAATCTAGTGCCCAGACTTTGTCCATTGATCTTTGAACACAACATGAGGGTGGTCAAGGTTCGGCATGGAGTGAATGGCGGAGATGCTACATTTCCACCATGTACATAAGGTGATTTGGGTGGTGCCGTGCTGATGGATTGTATACAATCTGACTGAGATACTTAATGCTTAAAATTTCATCAGATTGCCGGTCTGCATTGAACATACAAACCGCGGCAGTTCTACTTAATTTTATATATAAGTTTCCTTCACTGTGACAGACGGACCAACCAACACACACTGTATTATATTATAGAGATGATTTGCAATACTTCATATAATTAAATAGACATGCAGTTGAACTGGTGTTTATAGGGGGCTAAGTGAAATTCTTCTGGCAAGACATGGAATTTAATATGGTTTAACATAATCAATTGTATACTGCAAGCAATGCTCAGCTATTTTACAAAATATTTTCTTACAGATTACCCCTCTGTAGCATTTGAGACAACTGCCTTGCTGAGTGTATGACGAGCGAATGACCGGCTCATATCCAAAGTTATATTTGTTTGAAAATATTTTTCTTTTGCTGTGAAGATTCAAAGTACAGAAAACTGACAGATTCCTGTTTGTTTGGATCATCATCACTGTAAAAAAAAAAAAAAAAAAAAAAAAAAAAAATATATAAATAAATAAAATGGGGGATCCTGTTTTTATGTAGCCTATAAGATTCACTGGGTTGTGTTATATTTGTAGTTGGTTTAGATGTCCATTACAAGTCGATGCACATCATTTTCACATAGAAAAGTATAGGCCTTGATCAATACCCAAGCTTCGCTCATTTGATTTTGCTCGCTTGGATAAAAGAAAAAGAAAAGACTTCATTTTAGAACTTCGAAGAAAAAGTCAATGTGTTCCAGTCAATAGAAAAAACAAAGAAAAAGCCACAGCATATTATAAAAATGTTTTTATTTCTTTTAAATTTAAGAGAAAGCTACAGATACACGTGCTTGCACGAGAAGATGTAGCAGCAAGTGGAACATTGAACATAAGAAACAAAAAATAAAATAAAAAAGGGGGTTGAATTTGGAAGGGGCCAATTAAACAAAGGGGAAAAACAAAAATTAAAAAGGTAGGAACTTTCTAGTTTACGAGAGTGGCAAATATAGCTTACTTGAAAATTATACAATTCTACTTAACCTTATTGTGCTCCAGATACAGACAGTATTATTTCCAACATTTACTAATTGCCATAAACAACCATAAACCTAGGCCTAATTTACAGCGGGTGGCTATAGCATTTTCTTAAAGTAAAACTTTAATAATTAATAAATTTAATTAAATATAAATTAACCAACAGAAATTTATGTCCAAGGCAGATAACTCCAGGTCTATTAACTGCTATAAGAAAATAACAGGAATAAGCAAATATAATATAAGTGACTTGACATTAAGCTCAAAGGCTGCCAAAGGTGGCTTTAAAGCGAGTATGTTATAATTCTACAGTTTATAGGTAAGTTATCTTTGCCATGACCGTAAACTGAAAAATTACTTTTCCTTTTGACAATTACCTCCCACACTCCACATACAAGTTAAAAGATT
>VCCN01000378.1:3361378-3372250 GCA_006491835.1 Architeuthis dux
TCATTTTCAAAAATTGAATTATTTGGATTGAGAAAAAAAAAATTTTTTTATCATTTTCAAAAATTGGATTTTTAAAACTTTTTTTTTTAAATAGCGGTGGTTGGAGTAGGTGAGGTCAAGAAAGATAAAAATTAATTTAGTGACCATGGCAGTTGGCTGAAATTAGTCCACCTCGCACCCCACCTCTTTCCTTTGGAACAGAAACCCAACATGATTTCTTGCCAAGGAAAGAAAAAAATATATATATCTTCATTTTTTTTTGCCAACTTCTCTTTCAAGAAAAGCAAGAACCAAACGTCGAATTGAATTCCAGGATAATTTTCCACAAGGACAGTACCTTTAGGGCTTCCCTGGCCCCAGCCTGCCCTAACTTGAACATTTCCCATCGGGCTATAGCAAACTTTCACCATCCAACTCTTAAGAACCTTTACGGAAACTAGTTAAATGTTATTTTATAATCAGGAGATTCTCATTCCTTAACTTCTGATTGAAGTTATTATCTTGCACCTTTTTCTTCATTTCAAAAAAATTCCATTTACAAAAGAGTTCCATTTAAAAAAAAAAAAAAAAAAAAAAAATTCTATTCATTGAAGAGTTCCACTGTGAAGCGGTTTATGACATTAAGAGTTAGATTAAGCAATTATACAGATATCAGCAAATTGTGGTTGGGGAATCAAGTTGGCAAAAGTCCAGGGGTGGGAAATGGTCACCGAGCAGCAACTGCACCAATCATATGGTATTGTATCCGATTATGTCAACTTTGTTACAAGAACCACGTTTAAGTGTCACCTAGCGATGACAGTCTGGGATATAGAATTTAACATTTTCATTAAAAAAAAATTTTTTTTTCCCTCCTTCCCGAGGCGAGGTTGAGAAATGGCAGCGAGATTGTGAATCAGACAAATACGCACTTTGCCAAATAATGCCCAAGTGCTCACTCTCAACTGTTGTGACATGCCAGTGATGAGACATTTCTTATCAACTATAATGCTAAAGTGCTCACTCTCCTTAAACTGTTGTGGCATGCCAAAATATATGGCAGTGTTAGGAGTGGTTTCATGCCTTTCCCAAGTGCATTAAATGTCAAGTGAACATAAGCAGCCAGAGCCGAAATTTGAACTGGGTTCGTCAAGTTTGTTTTGCATGCTGAAAACCGTCAATCTACCACTGTATGTGCGTGGGTGTGTGTGTGTGTGTGTGTGGGTGTGTGTGCACCCATTGCTAACAAAGTGATCAGAAGTCAGTTTGACCCCTTTTCACTTACAGCATCTGGAATTCTCAAATGTGTTCCCATCTGTACCTGTTAAGCAGAAAACCTAACCCTGGTTGGCACAGGAGTTATTATAGCGTTGTATTTGGAAATACAGCGTGTGGAGGCAATTACAGTATGTACAAGAGGTTGGTATTGAACCTCTGCCTCCAGCCTTGCTAGATTTCCAAATACAACGCTATTCCAACACTTGTGTTGGGTAAGTCTGAGATAAAGCTCGGATTATCTCCCCTTCTGGCCAAATCTGGCAACCCTGCTTCTCACCAAAAGAACTACTAAATTCTTTCTAATTTTAAAATCAAAATATCCCAAAAAGGACACCCAGTAAGTTGGAATCTGATTTTCTGGTTTAATTTTCAGATAATTGAGAAATTTTGAGAATAAAATTGTTAATTTAGTGCAAGATTAAATTATTCAAATTCCTTAAAATTAATAAAAAAACAAAAAAACAAAAAAAAACTATCGATGCGTGCATTTATGGACGGGGGATTTATTTTTCAACCCGTTATTTCAAAAGTTTTGATAAGTAAAAAACTGATTTTAGGGAATTTTCTTTCTTTCTTCCTTACAAATATCAAAAGATCTATTTTCCTTGGCAGGTGTTCAGTTCAATATGGACGTGAGGCTGGCACACCTTGTCACTAATCACTAATGGGGGCAGTGCCGGATTTAGTCATAAGTTAAATAAGCCACAGCTTAGGGCCTCACAATCAACAGGGGCCTCAAAAGAATTTAAAAGGCATAGATGTTTTCAAGTTTTGAGAGACCTTCTGACAATCTTTTAACACAGGGCCTCCAAACTTTCTAAAGTTTCAGGCCTCACCTAGTCTAAATCCAACACTGAGTGATATTTTTAGAACCAAAGTTACACTAAGTTTTACTGCTACTTTGTGTGCATGTATATATACAGGGTGTCCCATAAGTAACACCCAATTTGTCCCAAAATTAATGCCAGTTCTATCTAAGGGAATTTAATACTTTCAATAGTAATTTAATAGTTGTTTCCCTTAGAACTGGCATTAATTTTGGGACAAATCGGGAGTTACTTCTGTGACACCCTATATGTATATATCACATAGACACACGTTAATGTACTATACTGAAGATTTCTGTAATTTGGCAATTTAAACATCGCAAAAAAATAAATCTTTTTTTTTTGGCACAAATCTTTTCAAGCTTAAAATGTGTTTGTTGGCGTAGTTTCATGGTCCCCACCAGGGCCTTTATAGTAATATTTGTGGTCCCCCCAGGCAAAGCAATGTACTGGGGTCCCTAACCCATCTTTGTCCCAAACACATTAAATGAAGTTTTTATTTTTCAAATTGAATTACGGGGCCCTATGGTAACTGACCAGTGTGTTCATGCGGTAAGATACCCCCATTTTTTTTTAAGAGTCTGTGTCCCCAGTGTACCAATTCTCAACCTCTTCCCATACTTTGTATTTTTTGACAAATCCACTCAACTTTTCTTTTTTTTTTTACTATAGCAGTCACAAAAGATGGAGTTATGATGTCAAGATACAAAGGAAGGAGGAAAAAAAAAAAAGAATTTACATTATTTTTGTTTTGCTATACTTTTAAAATGAATACGAGGAGGGAAAAAAAAAAATCACAGTCTGTACATACAAGTCGAAGACTTTTGTTGGTTTCTCCATTTCGAGCACAAGATGACCACTTTGCAATTGAACAACAGGTTAAAAAACAAATTACAAATGTACATTTTTTGTGGTGCCCCGGTAGGAGCAAGGGAATTTTTTCAATATTTGTCCATCATCATTAAAAGTACTTTTTAACATTTTAGTTTGAGAAGTTACAATTTTTCATAACTAACAAAACAGTGTTCTCATAAAGAAAAATATTACAATTTGATAAGATTTTAAAGTCTTTAAATTCACACATGTATTTTGTCACAAAGAAGATGGAAGAAAAAAATTCAGATTTAAAAAAAAAAAAATCTGAGGTTTAATAGCTTTCCAAACCTTTTGCTTACAAATAAAGAATGACTATCATCTTTATGGTGAAAATATTCAATGTCTCCAGACATTAAGAGATTGAAGCCATTTGTGAATGCAGAAATTTAAACCCTAGCTGAGAAAGTTAATTAGCATAGAAATCCCAGATCACCCACAAATCATCTACATAATGAACAGTGTGACCTTTTCTGTTTCTTTGTTTCTCTGTAACTTATACTTAAATTTGGCTGATAAAAAATATCTCCTACCCACCATTTGAAACAATGGACTTTTTGACATATATGCATTAAGTCACTTTTTGATAAAACTGCAAATGAAATTGATAAGACGTCCAAGAATGTGAAGAAAGCGCTCTCCACAGAAACACATGTAGATATTTTTACCAAATGCATTAGGGCCTCCAGTACATATAGTTGTTTGTTTTTAAAAATCATCTTGTAGAAATTCAAATATATCCGTGAATGTAATAACTACAATTGGAATAAGTCATGGTAATTAATTATTCAGGAGTGGAACACTAATTACAATTCATATGGTCCCCATTGTTCAAACATCAATTAAAACATTTGCAAGCTATTGATAGTAAGTTTGATGTTTGCCAATTGCTCTAGAAATGCAACAGTATGTCTGAAGTTCTGCTGTCACAAGAACAGCTCATTCGTTAATAAGGAAGCAAGCAAAACGAACTGATGAGTTTGTGCAAACCAGAAGGGGGGGGGCAAAAACTGCTAGCTTTGACAGTTAGTCATACTGTCGGAATACTCCTTTGAAAGGGCAGCAGACCTCTACAGCTGGCTCGGGCATCTGCCTAGGAGAAAGAAATTCAAACGGAAGACCTACAACCTCACACCCATTGTCTGTTTATCTGTTGCAATGCTATAGTATGGGATACCTAATGAGATTTGAACTCACTACACTGGCAACTGGTCTGGAAGATGATATTGGTAACCATCACTCGAGTAGACACCCTTGATTACTAAACTTGGCTTAGTCTGACTCAAGGCCACAGCAAAAGGGCACCCAATGAGAATTAAACTTACTACACTAGCAAATTGGCCTGCAAGACATTCACTTTACACATTGATAAATTAAACTATTATTCTGTTTGATAACTGAAGAATCTGATAGATAATAAAAAAAAAAGTAATTTTTTTTTGTGAGCAGGGTGGGGTATCTTGTTAAGTAAACAAAAAGAAAATGTCAATTCTATCTCACAGATTAAGGCTGAATAATCAAGGAATTAATATTCATCTCTTAGTTAAAAGCCAAGTTAAACTTTAAAATATCCAAGGGTTACCTCCCTTGTTCCCAAGAGTATTACTCCCCCTACACAGCCACATTTAGTTTTAATAATCAATTCAAAGCAAAAAGAAAAAGCCTTAAGTTATAGGAGTTATATAAAATGGGTCAACGGATTCTTTTTAAAAAGTACATAATATTTTTCCGTTTTGGCAGACAATCACACAAAAAAAAAAAAAAAAAAAAAAAAAAAAAAAAGAAAAAAAAAAAGAATTTACACCTACAGTTATTATATATAACACACCACTTCATGTCTGATGTATTTAGCATATCTATCAGGTTATACATATTTATAATGTGTATATATTATAGGTGTGTATATATTATAGGTGTGTATGTGTACATACCTGCCAAACAGTGGGTTCATATTTATCAAAATCCGTCACTATATCACTAGTTTCTAAAAAGGCTACACCTACTTCCATTTTATATCTGACGATCTCTGCAACCCATGGCCCCAATCTCAGAATGGAAACTAATGAATGCAAATAGAAATTGCACAAAAGAAGTAGCCAATATTGTCGAGTGACAACGTCAATTCTTGAGAAGCAAGAACGAATCTTCATTTGTGACAAAAAAAAAGAAAATGAAATTGGATTTTTCCCTTCCAGAGTTTGCTAAACCGTTTTATGCATCTACTTTGTAATATATATTTCTATATGTATATGCCTTTTATCTTTTCGGATCCTGAACAAATTTCCTCCTGATTACTGGAGGCTGGGGGTGGACGATACAATCAGTTATCTTGGTAGGTTTTTTTGGTTTTTTCTTAGAAAAAAAAGAGAAAAATCATTTCTGTCTTTATAAAATTTAGCAAGAAATTAATATTTTGGATGGAGAAAAAGAAAAAAAAAAAAAGAAGAGAAGAGTAATCTTGTGCATCCTTCTCCTGTTAATGCAATTAAAGGATAGGTTCAGACAAACCTCTTCAGCTTTAATCATATACATATATATATATACATATACATATATATCCCACCACCATCAGGTGACAATGTACAAGTAAAAACAAAAGAAAATCAAGCAGTGGCCAAATAAGACTAAAATTTGATAACAAAAATGAATATTAAGGTAAATGGAGTTGTTTCCTGATGTCTGAAGTTTCCAATTTTATATTTACATAGATTTAAAAAGAAAAGATAAAAAGTGAAAAAAAAAGTGGAAAAAAAAAACAAAAACAAAAAAAACGGAAAAAAAAGAAATACCACCCCTATGGTGTGTTTTTTTTTTTTCTGTCTGAATTAAGATGAGGGCTTATCACTATATACATAGATCTCTTCAGATGATAATCCGAAAAAAATCTATGGATAACAATGATATGTGTTTTAAGTTTTTCACCTTGTTTCTTCTATACATTTTTTGGACAAGTATTTTTTTATCTTTTGTTTTTAATATGTTCAGACTGATACACTCCTCGGCCTTCCTCAGGTGTACATAGTATCTGATATTCTCAACAAGGAAGGCCAGAGGAAGATACTAGTCTGAAAAAATGCATAGAATAACGAGAAAAATTCAGAAAACATTCCCCTGGTTCTAGAATTCGGTATTTTTTGTCCCCCACCCCCGCCCCTTCTTTTCATGGTTCTTTGTGTTTGTCTTAAATTCTCCTAGACTCTAAGGAGCAAATCCAGCAAAAAGATTTTGAAGAACTTTGGGAGTCCCCTCCACTGCCGCCTTCTCAGTCCTCCGCTGGTTGTCCTGCTCCGTACATATCCGCTAGTTTAGCAAACTTTGGCCCCCAGTTGTTCAATGCATCGTAGTCATTGTCCCCATCACTGCCTGAGCTTGTATTCAGAGAACTGAGGGAGCCAGCGTCACTGCCTGACCCCTCGTAAACAAATTCCCGAACGCTATCGAATGGTGGGGCGTTATCATCATTGTCGGCATCCTTGATACGGTCATCAATGTAGTTGCCAACGTCTGGCCCATCAGTGGGATGACCTAAAACGAGACAGAAAGAAGAAAATTTTTAAAAAGGCAGAGTAATCTGATTGGGAATGGACTAATATGGCAACTATAAACAGAGTTGCTAGATTGGGCTACAAGTGGAGTAATCCGAGCTTCAACTCAGAGACTTACTCAATACAAGCATTGGAATAGTGTTGAATTTGATAGCAGCCTCTTGAGGCTCCAGACTCGCTCCATTTCCAAATTCAATGCTGTTCTTATGATAAAGTTTGGATTATCTCCCCCTGGTAGCCCAATCTGGCAACCCTAACTATAAAAGGTACATTTATTTTATATAATATATATTCATATAAATGTGTTGATTATTCTTTTTGTATGCCTGCCAGCCAGCCAAGTGATAGCACTGGGTTGTAATTATGTTTTTAGACTGATGTACCTTCATACTGGTTGTATTTATAGTTACATAGAGTGACGTACCCTAATAGTGGTTGTATGGTGATATTGACTGGTATACATTAGCAATAAGGTATATTTATAGTGTTTTAAACTGGAGTACCTTAGTACTGGCTGTATTTATAGTAGCAACTCTCACAGACTTTTGGCAAAAAATGACATGTGTCGATTAAAACTTGAAATCTAATAATTGTATTGTAATAATCTGTGTGTTAATAGAAAGATTGTAGAAAATTATCAACTAAAAATTATTTCTGTAGACAATATATAACTGGAGATAACTAGGTTCAAAAACTTGTTTACAACCGTGAACCGGTGAACTAGTAGATGCCTGCATTGGGAAATTTGAGCCCAATTTATACACACATTTTAAAATTCCACCAAAAATATACTAATGGACCGATTTCTATAAAAATTTTGAATGAATTTTCTTATGAGAAGGGTATTTTGTAAGAAAATCTTTTTTTTTAAAGTCGACAATTTAAAAAAAATTTGGGGTTTCACACCCCAAATTCGAAAAAGAACATCTAAATTAGCAACACTGGACTCCTGCATTCAGAAATTTAAAAAAAAAACCCAGCTAAATTGGCAACACTGCTAAGACAGCAATGTGGCTTTGATGAGTTGCAGCGAGTGGTAGTTCTCCAAATACCCTAGTAAACCATTCATCTTATAATCCAACATATACAATATTCTTTTTTCCTTAGACTTACTTCTTGTTGGTTTATCCAAAGTCGGTTTGAGATAGTCTGGTTCTGGCTTCCTCAATCGAGAAATGTCGTATGCCAGTTGGTCTTCTTCACCTGTATGAAATAAAATTAAAATTAAATTTAGCAATTTAAAAGTCAAACCCTCATGTGCTAAAATTTATGATTTTACACTCAAGTTACTATGTCTTCATCAGTCACTGTTAGTGTTGTATGACAACAGAGTTAATGTGTCAGAAGTCCATAATTATTAGATGTAGATCAGTGATTCTCAAACGAGAGGCACTTGGTTCCCATAAGAGGAATTTCTTAAAGGGGAGAACTTTAGCTAGGGGAGTAATTGTGGAGGAATGTATAATGCAAAGTATGGTTAAAAAATTACAAGACAACAATTCAAAATGGGGGAGGAATTGAGGAAGGGGAGGAGTGTGACCTGGGACCCTGAAAATCGCTGATGTAGACTTATAAATAAAAGGCAAAAACTGAGACTAGGACCATCTTTTCACAAACTTAAAATTCCTCTTATACTGAAGTGATATACAATCAATCCTTGCTTTGCAATCTGTTCAAATTAATTTTTAAAATTGTTACTGATGGCTCCTTATTGGACAATCTTAAAAGGGACTAAAAGGGGACTGCCAAATGTACTAAAAAGGGGATGGATGGTGGGGAAGAAGGGAACTCACCATGCCAAGAATGCCAACAAAGAGATGGGAAAAAATTAGATTTAATTTTTATGTTTTTGGGGGTTTTTTTCAGTGATAATTACTACACAACTTTGTTTTAAAAAATGTTATTTTACTTATTGCCTTCAAAAGCTTTGAATAACATTGTAAATATTAGCAACACCAGATGAAACAGAGTTTTATAGTTTCGTTTCGGCTATATAAAGTGGCTAAGAAATAGCCATTTCTGCTATGAAATCCCCTGTGATTAACTTACCAGCTATGAATGTACCGTAACCCGGGGAAATCACCCTACCAAGTGGACTAAAAGAGGGATGTCGAGGAGATTGAACTCACCATATCAAGTATGCCAGTGGGGGAGGGGGAAACTCACCAGACAAAGCAAGCTAAAGAGGGAAAACAAGGAAGTTGGGGCACTCACTATGCCAATCTTGCTAAAAAAAAGGGGATGTCAGGGAGGGAGGAACTCGCCATTCCAAGTGTTACTAAAGAGGGTTCACTGAATGTTGGAGAGGGGCATTCAACTCACCTGCACCTTCTTCATCGTAACTGATAACATTTTCTCGAATATCATCATCCGAATCCACTTCCAGAATATACTTGTCAACAGGCCTTTTGTTGCGGTTTAGAAGAATCACAAAAAGAACAAGAACTTAAAAAGAAAGAAAAACAAATATTATTAACCAAAAAAAAAAAAAAAAAAAAAAAAAAAAAAAAAAAAAACGGGTTAAAAAAAAATTAGAGTCTATAAAGACTAATTTCACCTGTTTGGTAACACAGATGTGATAACTCGTCTTAGCAAGTTGTCAGTCCAGTACCATGGACGAGATAACTAGTCTTACGATAGTGTTATTCTTTTCTTTTTTTCTTACTTACATTTATGCATATATTACATTCATTAGATATTCTGTAGTGCATATTGGTTGATTTGTATGGAAATAAAACCGTTTTAAAAATCCAATGATGACTTTCTATTTTCATAGATTTTTTTTACGAGAAAAACCCAGTACAGGAGTTATAACGTTAAAAAATATACTTGGCAGTAAAAAGCATAAAATTAATCTGATATCAAACATCAATCAGCTAGTGAAGCTTCGGCCTAGCAAACCGGAAATGAATATAGAGAACTGCTCAAGTAAAAGAGTGGAACGGATGAAAAAGGAAACGTAAGCAGACAACCTTGCAGGCGCTGGATCGAAGATGTGGCATTGAAACGCTCAAGTCCTATGGCCTGTCTATCACAGAGGCAACCAACCAAGCCTTCTCTAACCCCCAACGACACCTTGCAGTACAAGTGAAAGATAAACAAGTTTTTAATATATATAAATAAACTTACTGAGCATAATGAACAGACTGACCAAAATCGCCACTAAGGCCCCTGTGGTCAAGGAGGCCGCACTCGTCACTGGCAAGTTCCTTGGCATATTACACAAGGTACCCGTCCATAAATCACTACAGACACATTTGAAATCGCCATCTCCATTCTCACAAGTAGCGTTTCCAAAGCAAGGTGAGTTTGCACATTCATTGATGTCTATACACTTGGAAAGCGACATCTTATAACCTTTTTGGCATCTGAAAGACAGAAAATAGTAAACTTGAGATCACCGTGAATGACCAAAACTAAACAGAATGATTAAAACAATGAACTGGAATATTTATTAAACATAAAGCAAAATATTTTACATTGGAAAATTCACTAAAATTATTCAGTATTTATTACTGTGGCCTTTCTTAATTTTAGGTAGAGTTCAAAAAGTTTTTGCCATCAAATACATATATACACACAGTCAAATACACTTAATAGGACCGCATCAGGACCAACACTGAATTTTTTAATCCAAGGAAAACAACTCGCATAAAAACCACAAGTTAATTTCCTTTATTTAAACATTTTCTTTTTAATTTGAAAATTTGATTTACAAGCTAAAAATATTTGAAAGATAGTGGTTTTGAGAACTGAAAAATATATTTTTAGTAACAACAAACTATCTATAGAGCAACATTTTTGCTTACCAAACCATAACTTTAATGTAGACACAAAATTTACTATCATACAAAAAATAGAAAACTTATCTAACAATACCACATCAACATTAGAAATTCATTAAGACAAATGGATGTGACATCTAAAAACCCTGTCCCCAGATGGCCTTAATATTAAGCTTAAGAATTTCACACTTTATCCATAAAAAATAACTAAATACAAAATAAGACACTTTTATATTAATATACTTATAACATACATTCTTTAAAATATTCCTTAAATCCAGTTTTAGCTTTGATTTTCAGATTATCAAAAAGCATTATTTTCAGATTATCAACCAGAAATTATTTTTCAAAATTTTAAACAAGTGAATATAGATACACAGCGTTCATATTTACTTTGTTATCTCAACATCTATAGCATTTTGTTTCCCATAACAATATGGATTTGGAAAAACAAATGAAGTGTTTTTTTTACTTTTTCTAAAAGAACAATTAATTTCGCAAAGAGATTTCCCCTGAAGATGCCAAGTCAGGCGAAATTGGTCAGGAGAAAAGATAAAAATTAAAATTGTTAATATACCAATGTTT
>VCCN01000378.1:3440513-3456167 GCA_006491835.1 Architeuthis dux
CACAAGGAGTGACAAGAAACAACCTTGAGAAAGTCTACATTTGTTTGTGTCTTAGAATGAAGAGGAAACCCTGAAAGTTGAGACCTTATTTCCTCATTTTTCAACCAAGAAATGTCTGCTTCACAAATTGGAGTTCCTTTTCGAGGTCAAAATGGGAGGAGGCAAAGAGTCGTACACATACACCAAATCACAGACCCCCATACAACAAACCCTGGCTTCATTACAACACCAAAACCCATTCATCACTTCCGAAACAATATCTAAAAGAAACTGAAACCAGGAGGCGAAAAATAGCCAGACTATAACGACCACTAATTTGGACAAAAACAGTTGGTAAAATGAGTTTCACAGCACTTGAGTTGGGGACACCTTAAAATAGATTGTGGGTTATTTTTCTTACAAAATGCATTTTAAGGTGCTTCTAAAGTCTACACCAGGGGTAGGCAACCTATGACCCGCAAAGGGATTTTGACAGGCCCACAAGCAAATATTAAGATAATATGCTTACTTTTTTTATCTTTTTAAAAAGGTTCTTTAAAAGGATTTAAGGCAAAATATAGCTTGATGTATTGAAATGGATAATTCCCATATTACAAGCATTTTTACGGCATTTATCTGGTCTATCGGCCACTCAATAATATGCGATCCGGCCCAGAGGTAAAAAGATTGCCGACCCTGCTCTACACTAACCACCTACTGTCTAGACAAAATATCCCTCCATACAGATATGGCCACTACCTGATTTCATTGATTTATTTCTCTAGACCGGCCATTCTCAACAGGGGGCATCTGGCTCCCATGAAGGGGACCATAGACTGAAATAATAATACAAGAATACCTTGAATAGTGCTGTTTTGATTAGTGTGGGTTTTAATGTAGTACGGTCGAGGTATTGTACAAATTAAATGTAACTAAGTATTTTTGAGCAGTGCCATTTTGAACAGAATGGAAAATTTTGTAATAAATTAACCACACTAATCAAGGTATATTGAATGAATTTAAGTCGATCTATACTTGTATCCTTGTTTGATAGGGGGTCCTGAAAGAGAAGAGTTCTTCAGGGTACTGTGGCCAAAAAAGGTTGAGAATTGCTCTAGACTAAACTAACCTCAACATTATGATTAATACAGTACACAGCATGACTGTTATAATTATCTACGCACAAACTTGGTAGATACACTGACGAGTATACACAGGTCGCAATTGCATCATTAAACATTGCATTGCTTTTGATATTACATTGTAGGATTTGACAGATTCCACATGTTTCAGTCCCTAATCATTTCATTATTTCCTTTCCAGATTGTTGCACAATGGTGGTTAGATTTTTTTTTTTATTAATTAAAAACAAAGAATTTTTGTATGTTTTTGTATTAAGTAGGTGGGCTAGATGAAATGAGGCCTCAGCCATTTATTTATTCTTGGCTATTGGTGTAGGGGTCGGTAAACTCTGGCCTGAGGGCAGGACATGTAATAAGGTGCGGGTTGGACATTGAGGCTGAGAAAGAGGACTGAATGAACAGGCAGAGGAGATAGGCAGAGGAGGAGGGAAAAGACAGAAAAAGAGAAGGGGAAAGAAAATGAAAATAAGGAGGTGGAGAAGAAAGAGGGAAAAGAAAACAGAACAAAGAGAGGAGGGGGGAAAGAAAACGGAACAAAGAGGAAGGAGGGAAAGAAAACGGAACAAAGAGGAAGGAGGGAAAGAAAACGGAACAAAGAGGGAGGAGGGAAAGAAAACGGAACAAAGAGGGAGGAGGGAAAGAAAACGGAACAAAGAGGGAGGAGGGAAAGAAAACGGAACAAAGAGGGAGGAGGGAAAGAAAACGGAACAAAGAGGGAGGAGGGAAAGAAAACGGAACAAAGAGGGAAAGAAAACAAAAATAAGGTGGAAGAGAAGGAGCGGGAAAGAAGAAAAAAAGTGAAAGAAGAGGACAGAGAAAGAAAAAGAGTCGAAAGAGGGAAAGAAAAAAAGAAGTCAAAAAAAAAGAGGAAAAAAAAACAAAGACAATACAAAATTAATGAATCGCTAAAAAAAAAAAAATATAAAAATAAAAAAAATGAAAAAATTTTTTAACCAATAATTTTATAATTGTTTGCACATCACAAATCAAGAATAAATTGTTTATTAATTACAACTTCACTAATTGCAGAATTAGTGTCAGTGGAACATGGGGGAGTGGTAGAAAGAAGACACAGCAGGATATAATTCAGTAATTGTTATTGACTTAATGGAATCATCGCAGCAGAGAGAAAAGAGGAAATGCCAGCATTTGTCTTTTGTTGCGACTTTTGGTTTTGATGACAATCCAAGGTTGCCAAAGTAGCCATTTTTTGGCTAGGTCTGGCTGATTTTTTTCCAATTTAGCCGATAAAAGTCTACAATAGCCAAAAATCTGGCCATTTAAAAAAAATAATTACTAAGTTTTATAAAAATAAATGTACAATTTTTATTGATAATTTGTTCTGGAGTCTTAGCGTATAGTTATTTTATTTGATAAGTGGGCTTTAAAGAAGTTCACAAGAATACCTTGAATAGTTCGGGTTTTGAGTAGTGTGGGTTTTGATGTAGTACGGTTAAGGTATTGCTGTACAAATTAATGTAAATAAGTACATTATTGCCTATAAATAAATACACCCCAACCACTTTAATAGAAAGTTAGTTGTCTTATGAGCCAAACAACAGGATTTTATTATTTCTAGTGGAACATTACACCATCAAAAAGGATATTATCTGGTATCATTTATAACAAATTCTACAGCATTAAAACTTGTCAGAAGTATTTTTTCTTAGTGTTGTACTCATCTTTGGATGGCAACATATTCATATTTTTGGCAACAGTTTCAAAGCTGTAGAGTTTGGTCATAAATAATACCTGATAATATCTGTTTTGATTGTTTAAAGTTCATCTAGAAATAATATAATCCTGCTATATTTGGTTTAGAAGAAATAGTGGTAGGGGTGTACTTATTTATAGGCAATACTGTATAAGCTGAAAAAAAAGCACATTAAATTATAACAAGACCTTGAACAGTGCAATTTTGAACAGTATGGAAAATTTGAAACTATTTAACCGCACTAATCAAGGTATTCCTGTATATAACATTTTTAGCTGGATATGGAAAAATTTAGCCATTTTTAAAGACGGTTTTAGCTATAAATAGACCATACTTGGCAACACTGGTGATAATTCATTTGTGGATGATCTGAAAGCGCTCGTCATTGAGCATTCGTCATTTATTCACACGAGGAAACACTTTCAGTTTGTTCAGGATATGATAAAGGATAATTGCTTTTTTGGATCTGGAAGGAGGTCATTTAATTTGGGTGGGGTATTTAGGAGGATAATTCCTCTGTGACACCGAAAAGGAATAAAGAGTCTTAGAAGAAAAGATTTCAAAAGAAAGCCATAATCAATGTTTAATCCCAAGACATTGAAGTCATTGACCAAAAATGTGGGTTAAAAAAATTTTAAAAAACAAACTGTACAGAGTGAGCCATTTATTGGGATCACTTTGGGGACACAATCTTTTAGATAACAATAACCGGCTGATAAGATTAAGCAAAGGATATAAAAATTGGAACAATTTACATTCAATGTTATAAATTTATTGTTAGAAATTCACATTAATTGTAATAAATTCATTGTTATAAATTCATTGTTATAAACAACTTTATATTATAGAAAAATTAATTATAGAAATTTTTAATTCATTTTGAATAAAGTGTTCTATCTCAGTGGTCACCAACCTGGGTTCATACAAACCAAAGGGTTTGTGAAAAGATTTTCAGGGTTTGTGAAAAAAGGAGCTTCTGACGTGATTGGTCAGTACTGATAGAGAAACTTGATCAAAATTGTTAATATTTGGTAAAAACCACCATTCGATCTCACTTGTTTTATTTCCTTGTTGCCTTTGACAAAGCCAGTAATAGAACACCCGGCAAGAGGGGGAAAAGAAAAAAAAAATCACTAGGAGTAGCTTGCAAGACTAACCACTACGGTGAGTGAAACATCTGGAAGAAAAGCCAAGAAGCAGGTATTCAACGCAAACAGCTTATTAACTACTTGCACTAAGAAACAGCCAGTTTTAATGGCTTGCACCTTGTTGGTACTGAGAGACGCCCACAAACTTATGACTACCTTACATACCAACAGCAGAGAGGCGAAAGAAAGGGGGGGGGGGGACAACAACAACACTAAAATATGATTTGTCTTCATCCCCAAAAATATATACAGGGTGTCCCTCAAGTCTGGACACAGGCAAAATGCATATTTTCAATAAAAATATTTGAACATTTTATTTAATTGAAATATTAATAAATAACATCTTCAATGTGTTTTCCACCATTTGTGATGCAAAGTTCAATGCGCTTTGCGAGAATCACATGAACCCGATGCATTAACTCCACATTTCCGTCAATTTGAGCACATTCATTTATGATGCGTTCCCTCAGGTGTCTTGTATCTTAATCATCTTTCACGTCCACTGAGATGTACCAGTTCAATCCTTTCTTCTTTCGACAAACTCATATTTAATCATTGGGGGGAAAAAAAAATATAGTTAGTTATAAATAGTGATATTTCCTATGTGTCCAGACTTTAGGGACACCCTGTATAATCCCCATAAATGAAAAACATCACCAAATTTAGGGGAGTAAACTGTTCACCGTTTGTCTATCCCAGTGGTTCCCAACCAAGGGGGTAAATTTAGGTAGTCCAAGGGGTGGGGGGGGGGAATAAGGCTATTAGGTAAATATAAAAGTAGTGGTGAATGTTTTTGGCTTGAGGGTAGTGAGGATGTGTTTCTCACTAAATAGACCTACAAATCGAAGAACTAGTAACAAAAAAAAAAAAAAAAAAAAAAAAAAAAAAAAAAAACTTGAAGGGATTCTGGGTAAGCAAATTTACACACAGTAACATGACTGCACCAGGATGTTCATTAGATGTCACTTAGTACACGTCATGAGTTAAAAATCAAAGATAAAATACAATATTATATAAGACTGTGCAGATCAATTAAATTGTATGTGACAGGCTAATTTAATGGGGTGTGGTATGCCTCAAAACAGTTTCTGTCTTTGTTCAAGCACAAGTGTACTTTGAAAAGCTTGCAGACCACATTGTGGCTACAATATTTGCATGTGGCTGACAATGTAAACAGCTTAATATTTAAACAATTCCAAATAATAGCAGCAACCTTATGATTTGCCTACAGTGAGCTGTCAGAGATCATGAAAATATTGCTATTCTGAAATCTTGATCCACCACCTTCAAAACTAAATTTAAAAAAATAAAAATCATAAAAACAAATTAATAAAGACAACTTATTTATAAATGTTGTGGGAAGAGAAAAGTTCTTAAAATATGCATCTAATTATTTTGTTTTTAGTGACTTGACTTGTCAAAAACATGAAAAGCATGACCTGTATAAAAACAGAACTATTGTAATTGGAGAACCCTTGTCACTATAAGTGTGAAAGGAAGTGCACAATTAGGTAAATCTAATTTTAAAGATTAAAAACAAAAGTTATTTAAATGGGGCAGCACAAGCCATTTAAAAATATTAACCCTTTCAACAGCACAGTCCTCAGGTCACTCTAACCCTCACATCACCGCAAGTAGCTTTCTCTACAGAGCTTTTCAAACCTTTTGCATGGGCGACACTTTTTAAAAATAACATTTTTTGCGACACATTATTTAAGTTTTGTTAGCCAAGCCAAATATACAATGCCATCCGAGCAGTTCAACTGATTTAGGAAAAGTATCTTTTGAAAGATATACAAGACTAGCATTCCAAGGGAAATTATGAAACACTGCCACCCATATATGCTGTGTTGGGGGTGATCAATGAATAAGTTACTCTCACTTTTTATTGGGCTGTGATCACAAAAAAGGTCCGAAATTTCAACAAACAGGTGGACACAAACTAGTGACCAATTTAGCATAAACTTACATTGAAAATTGAACTCCCCACTATAACCCTATTTTGGAGGGGAATTTAAAAACAAAAAAACAAAAACATTTCCCCTACTCATTGAGGGGAGTGTGTGTACAAAATTTCAAGTTCCTACTATGAACGGTTAAGGCTGGATGAAGTCTGGATACATAGATAAATGTGTGAACACATGAATAACCTAAACCTTTGGTAGCGGTGATTAATTATATTTAATTTCGCAAGACACCTATACACAGTTTGGAAAATTCTCCTCTACACTTTTAACATCTTATTATCCAAAGTACAATTTACACTCATGCAATGTTTGACTTTTTTTAGACCAATTTTTTAACCTATAATTAGGGAGTCAAACAATACGCAAGGTATGCTTTAATAATTTTGAGCCTAGGCTTGGCCTGCAGACTCGTAGGCCTACAATTTGGGCCTAGGCTAGGCCTGCAGACTCGTGGGCCTACAATTTGGGCCTAGGCTAGGCCGCGGAAGTCAGAAAATAGTCCCATTTCATATAAAATAAAGATAATGTTATTACCGACTTCTTTTTTTTTTCCAAATGGATGACATGCAGGGCCAGAAATTAATGTTGTCCCAGGGACGGTAACAATGTGTTTGGGATGAACAAATATCTTCCCTGGGACGCCTCCAGGACAGAAATGATTTAAATTTTTTTTAAATCACTTCCGCCCCACAGGCGTCCTGGGGAAGATATCTTTTCTTTTTTTTTTTAAATTTGGTGAGGATTGTTCTTTCATTTTGGTTACGGTAGAAAAACAAAATCAACTCCAGGTTTGGAATGGAGTTGGACAATTATTTATTTCTCAACATTTTAATGGTGTTTAATTATTATGCTACTAACAACTATAGATGATGATAAAGTAAAGAAACAAGATTTTGATTTTGGGACCGTTTACATTTCCTTCGGGGTGGTTAAAATTGTTTTTCGGGACGGTTCCGGGTCAGTAGTGAATAAAGTTAGTCTGGAACCCTGACGACATGCATTCTCGAAAGGAAATTTATTTAGAGCAGAAGTTGGAAGGGGTAAAGAGGCATGAGTTGGGTGAAAACTTTGCGTCAAGAAAGAGTTAGCCTAGGCATGAACACTCAAAGTTTTCGCCTTATGCTAAGGGAAAACATGTTTGAATTCCAAAAATTCAAATTACATATGCTGAATGTATGACTGGCAACTTCAAGACCAGGACTCAAACTTTACACGGAGTACATGATAAACACAATATTTGTTGGACCAAAAAAAATATACAGTAGTTTCATTTTTGTTTAAAACAAGGGTATATGTAGATATTTGATACCTCCTGCTCCATGTTAGGGATATAACAATGGACATTTGTTTCAGTTAACTCATTCAAGATAAAAATCAAACGTAGGAGTAGGAAAATTGACTAAAATATTTTATATATTTACATGGGCGTCCACGGACACATTTCCGGGGGGAAGGGAGGGGGGGTATATTCCGAATATATCTTAGCAGCAACCCTGTTACCAGTGAAAATAACACCATCTTTTTATATGGGTACGTTAAGTTGGGGTTACATAAACAATTTTACAGCACTTATCCTTTATGACCCTAGCAAAAATGCCCGATCTGCAAGAAGGGGGGGGGTGCCCCGTTTGTCCCCCCCCCTCCCACGCCATTTAGCCTCGCCACACACAGTTAAAGAAATCTTAGTTTACTCACAATACAAGTATAACCTACTTTTATTAATTAGAATTTAACGTTGCATCAGTTATCGATACTATAGATTTAAAAAATAAAAACTCTAGCCCAGTGGTTCCCAACCGGGAGGGAATTCCCACCAAGGGGGAAATTTAGGTATTCCAAGGGGGGGGGGGAATAAGGCTATTAGGTAAATATAAAAGTCCAGTCTAAAGATAGATAGAAGTGCATAAAACCCTATCAAGTCGAAGGCTAGAACCAAGCTACAAGTTGAGAATGATTTAAGATGTGTTCTCTCACTAATAGACCCACAAATCAAAGAACTAGTAGCAAAAAAAACAGCTGAGATCACATTGATGTGTATATCGGTTACGATAGTGTTCTTATTTTTTTGTAATAAATTGGAATTTCAAATGTGTTGTTTTAATTATTTTCGCTCGCTTTCTTTGAGTAACAAATACACAGCAGCAGCTGTACAATTAGAAAATTAAACTAATTAATAGTATGAAGCTGTCTAATTATAAGTTATTATTTGAAATTATTCTTTGTTCCAACATAATAAATGGAAGGGGGGGGATACTATTAATCTTATTGGCAAAAGTGGAAAATGACTCAAAAAGGTTGGGAACCACTGGTCTAGCCCATTAGCTGTGTGTGCACGTATATATGGAGTCGGAACAAATGTGATAATCATCAGTATTTTCATCTGAATTATTAATTCAACATTTGCAAATAACTGTTCTGTAAAACAGAGTTATAAATTTATAATGCCAGTGTTAATGTAAGCTACAGTACAATACTTATAATGCCTTCCTTATTGCAGTCTTATTATATAATAATGTAATACTTTACATATTAGCAGAATTCATAAACTACAAATAATAAGGAAAATTATGATTTTTAAATTCTGTATATAATTTTTCATAAGGGGGTTTTGTCCTTGGTGTTATCCGACACACATGTGCATTACATGTTATCATACACATTAAAAGAGAAAGAAAAAACTATTTATTGCAATAAACTATGAAAATGAAAATTATTTTCAATATCAGTGTTCTAGACGTTATAAATATTAAAATTAACATTTTTATGAATGTAGTTCCGTATTGTATATATCTTCTGATGTACATGTTACAGCTGTTTAGGCCAATATCTTAACTTAAGCTATTTATTGAATATTTTTAGCAAACACTAAATATTGGAATTTTCAATAAATTTACACCATGCACCAGATGTATAATGAGTTTAGGACACTTTCAATAATTCAAAATAAAATACTTGCATTATAAATAGCAACCCCCAGCCTAACACCAAGAAAACTTGTTCCAGGACTTAAAAAAAAAAAAAAAAAAAAAAAAAAAAAAAAAAAAAAAGCTACACTTTTTAATTTTGGAACCAAAGCAGCAAACGTTTAACATCTTTTGCCACATGAGCCAAAGTCTTTACCCTGCCTCGGTAATGAAAGCCAGTGGCTTGATAAGAATGTCATGAACATTTCAATCATGACATGTGACACTTAGAATTTTTAATGCTTATTGATAAACACTTCATTTATCGGGAGAACAAAATTGAACGCAACATCCTGGCTGGGATCATTATCAATTATTTGTGACAATCTTTTGAAAAGGAGATAAGAAAGTGGAAGAAAAAACAAAATGGATGACAAAAGGAAGATATTCCAAACAAAGGCTTCTGGGTATTTTCAGATGGAAAGTGTTGGAAAGAAAGGGGGGGAAAAAAATCAATGGCCAGTGAGAAACAATGGCCAGTGTGTTAAAAGGAATGGAGTTGGTCTCAATAGAATGAAAACCAGGAAGAAAGGATTACAATGGGTTGTTTTGCTTCAATGTTTTTTTTTCTTGCTAAAATTGGAGAAAGCAAGAACTGAAAATAAGTTTAGAATTTCTGAAAAGAATAGGCCTAAGAGAGGAGATTGAAGAAAGGCTCAGAAACTAAAGAGGGGGAAAGAGTATATAAAGTTTAAAGATAATGTTTTTAAAAATCCATGTTTAATTTCAAATAAACTTCAAGGTTTCAATAAAATCCTTAATAATGACTTAAGACAAAAAAAATGAGTTTCATTGCAGGAGAAGCCTAACAAGATATGAAGCCATTCCAGGCTAATATTTGGACTACACAGTTTTCATTGTTTATTTTGGGAGTTTTCCATTTGTCTAAATCAAAACAAACAAGTTTGTTTTTAAATAATTAGAGCAGAAAAAAAATGTCTTAAGTAAAATAAAATTGATATGACTAGTGGGATGGACACAACAAACCACACAACACAAGCCAAACAACTTCCGCTAAAAGTTAAGATAAGTTTACAAAACTGAGTCAATGACAGTCATCCCGGGGACGGTAAAAATGTGTTCAGGATGAACAAATATCTTCCTTGGGACGCCACTGGGACTGAAGGGATTAGGAGGGGAAAAAAAAAGAAACAAATCTTTAAAAAATCGTTTCAGTCCTGGGGATATCATTTTTTTATTTTAAATTTGGTGAGGATTATTCTTGTTGTTTTGTTATGGTAGAAAAACAAAGTAAACTCCAGGTTTGGACTGGAGTTTGACAATTATTTATTTCCTCAACATATTAATGGTGTTTTTATTATGCTACTAACAACAACTATATATGATAATGACAAAGTAAAGAAACAACATTTTGACTTTGGGACAGTTTACATTTCCTTCGGGACAGTTAGAATTGTTTTTTGGGACGGTTCCGGGACGGTACTGAAAAAAGTTAGTCTGGAGCCCTGGTCAATGGTGTTCTTTTTTTTTGCTAAATTCCTTCTACTTGTTATAAAAACAATGTAATGACAGAATTAGGTTTCAATAACTCCCTTAAAAGAGTCTGTTTTAAATATATGAGTCAACATATCAAATAATTATTGCAAGTTAGTTTATTGAAGTACATAAATGGAATTTCGATATGCCAACCTCAATACCCTGTTAATACGATTGAAAAATTTCTGATCAATTATTTGAAACAGAAATGAAAGCATTTCTCAACTCCAACAAGATTCAAACGTCCAACACGAGAATGCTGTGTTCCACAAGAGAAACAGAATTTAAAATTAAACATTTCTAGCTAACAATAGGTTATTTTTTAAAATTTTGTTAAATGATTTATAGTGAACAATCAAACAATGATGTTCTTATTGAATGAAAATGTACTAAGTGACTAGTCAAGTCTAACAGAGTCAATATACAAAGGAAGCCCCAAAAACATATCTTAAAATAAGTAAAAAGTAAAGATTGTATTAAAATTCATGGGGTTATTAACTTCAGAAAACATAAAGGTCAGAGAGTACACGGACTAAACAGATAAACTGAATAATTCATGGAATAATACAAATTCTTAAGAATTTCCAGAGAAACTCTTGCCTTTTAAAAAAGAAATTGCAATTTAGTGTTTTCTGATTATTTTCTGATCAGACTTTTTACAATAAACTGAAAATGCATCAGAATGAGTTGGACAATAAAGTAAAGTTTCTTCAGGAAATATACCTTAAGACTTTCAAAATTAGGTGAGTTGTATATCTGACCATCAAAGAAAACTGTCATTTTCAAAGCTCTATGAAAACAATATTTTTTACATCAAAAAGCTTAGGTGCAGTGAAGCAGTCTAGAACTGTACCGAGTATGTTATACATTGTCGGAGGGTCAGGAGTGAACTGCTAGGCAAAGATTATTCCACCCTTGGCAACAGGTCATGGTTCGTGTGGCAGGTTAAAGCCGATCTTTCCCCCCCAGGTCTTACACCTACAACAATAGACCTTGGAGAAGGCCTCTGTCCAACAACGTTTTTTTTTTAAAGGCCAATTCTTTTTTTTCTCCACTGGGGTGTGACTCGGACCTGGGCTCCAATCTACACA
Source organism: Architeuthis dux (assembly GCA_006491835.1). Taxonomy (NCBI): domain Eukaryota; kingdom Metazoa; phylum Mollusca; class Cephalopoda; order Oegopsida; family Architeuthidae; genus Architeuthis; species Architeuthis dux. Next base: position 3,452,015 of record VCCN01000378.1, read on the forward strand.
GGCTGCTATTATGTTGTGTTGCTACTCTGAGGAGATAGCAGACCTCTACAGCCAGCTTGGTTATTTCCCGATGTTGGTGTGTCTTGGATCTGTGCTCAAAGTCAGGCATCTACCAACTACAGAATGTTCACGTCCTGTGGTTTAACTACTCAGGTCAGCCATACTGTCGGAATACTCCCTCAAAGGGGCAGCAGACCCCCCGTAGCTAGCTCTGGCACCTGCCAGGAAAAGGAAACTCTTGTAAAAACTATGACCTTGGGGCCTTGCACCAATTCGTGCCATCTCAGTGGACAATAGCATACAAACCCTGTGCCCAAATCAATATTTTGAGTATGTTAGCAATCCCCCACATCGTATATACTTGATTATTCTGTAACATCTTGATTTGATCACTATCAATCTCAATTGGTCTACTCGACCATGAAGCCTAGCTAGAAGTCTTCAGCATAAAACTGCACACCACTTTTGACATGTTCAGTCATAAACAGTACCTACTCCATAAACCAAGGCTGTTGAGTCGGAGTCAGTAAAAATATACTGACTCCGAGTAAATGTCAATTGTAACATTACTACTTGAAAACCCACCCAATTGGTCGGTTTTTTAGCTACTCTGGAAGACCTGTCTGCAAAACCTTAAAAAAAATTCACTTTTCAAAACTGACAAATTTCCTGAGAAAACGAAAGCCTTATGGATTGAAAGCATAAAATACTAGCAAATCTTTTTTTCTATTTTTGAAAATGTGTAACCCTTGGTTATATGGATGTAAATGGTACTTAAAACACTGTATTAAAAGTATTTATTTTTTTAAAAAGTAACATAGCTGGAAACAAAAAATCTAGCTAATTTTAGCCATTTTAACACCAGAGGAGTCAGAGTCGGAGTTGCTTGTCAGACTCCACAGCCCTGCCACAAACTGTTTGTGTCACATTTTTACCTTTCTTAAAATAGCATAGTAGGCCGAAAATGTTGCTTATTTTCTTCCATCTTCAAATGTTAGAATATAAACAAAAACACCAATTTTAACTTTTTTAATACCCGCTGTTACGACAGCCGTCACGATCAAAGGCATTCTTTTAGAATAAAGTTGGTTAAAAGTAAACACTCCCAATTCTAACAATGAACACAGATGGAACATTTTGGCCCACCCAATATGGGGGAAAAAAAAAAAAAAAAAAAAAAAAAAAAAAAAAAAAAAAAGGTGGAAATACAATAGTCCCTCCCTTATCCGTGGGGGGGATACAATCCAAGATCCCCAGCAGATGTCTGAAACCGTAGACAGTTCCGACCTTCATATATTATATTTTTTCCTACATACCTATGATGGAGTTTAATTTATAAATTTGGCACTTAACTAATAATAAAACAGACCAACATCTTTTGGCTGCATGCTGTATTGGAGGTGATCAATTAAAAAAGAAACTAGAAAAAAAGGGGTGATCAATGAATAAGTTACATCTCTCACATTTTGTTGGCCGGTGATCACTAAAACAGTCTGAATTTTCAGAAAACAAGCAGACACTAGTGATCAATTTAGCATAAATTTACATTGCAAATTGACCCCCCCCCCCACTAAAAACCTATTTAGGGAGGGAATTGTTGAAAAACAATAAAAAAGTAAATGTTGTAGATTTCAGTACTCAAGCTCAATTATTGTGGCCTGTATGTGTGATACATACATAGCCAGCCAGCAGTCGAACCAACTTGAAAACTGAAAGAAACCTATGATGACAGTTTTGGTGACAGTTTCTAATAGAACAATGATAACAATATACTGTAATAAAAGTTATGTGATGGATAGAAGATTCGTTCTTACTATAGATCTTAGCAACCTCAGCATACTATTTTTTTTTTCTCCACGGCTTCTCTTTAGCAAATCCAAATTACCAGAATGACTACTCTTTGGGACAATTATTAAGTAAAACTTATAAATTGTTTATTTCTAGGGTTGACCACTGGTAACTGAAACTGTGCACAAAGGAGGACCATTGTATACATTAAGACTGTCAACGTTAGGAGAGTTATATCAGATAATAGTGCTGCTACTGATACTACTACTACTGTAAAAACAATAACAAATATGGTGCCAAGAGAGATTGAGGAAGAATAACTGGTAGGTTTAAAGGTTAGATGTGTTGTGAATTATGAATTGAATTCATATATCAAACTGTTGTTTTTTGAGTTATTGCCCTTGCTAACTCAACATGGGGCATTCTTAAGGGGAGTTATCACCCTTGGTCACTCAACAGGTGGCGTTCTTAAAGATGCTATCATAAATTGAACAGTGAAAGAGAAGTGACAAGTGTAGGATCACACTTTTCCAGTTGGCGTTACTGGAATTTGATGCAATACACAAGATGTTTATTTTGTTATACACAAAATTTCGTTTTTTTACATCATAGGAAATAATACTAAAAAAGAAAGATTTACTGATGTAGTTGCCTTTTCACTACTGTTATTTTCTTTATCATTTGTGACTGAACGACAAGTAGTAAAGCAGAACAGCAAGTAGGAGGGAAGGATGAGGTGTGCCCCTGAAAACCAGAGTTATTTAAAAATTGGTAAGCAAAGCACCCCACCCAAAGTCTCTATTTTTAAGGCAAACCCTGAATTTGAACAAAAGGCTTTAAAATGTAAAAAGTAAGATCAAGGAAGTGGAAACACATACATGGTGCTACCAAAAACTAGTACAGTAATAAAAAACTTTAAAAAAAAACAATACTAGATTGTACATATGAAATGTCGTTTTTGAATACTAAGTTGAAAGATAAACAAAACACAGTAAATATTTAATCAAAATATGACCCATTTGAAGCAATAACCTTTTCCCAATGATCCTCTATTGATAATATGCCATCTCAATAAAATAGGTTTAGTGGTCACAAAAAAAAACAAAAAAAACAAAAAAAAAAAATCAGTAAAAGCAAGGATTATTTCTTCCCTATTATTGAACCTTTTATTATGGATATGAAGTTCAAAATACTTAAAAAGATGATAATCTGTAGAAGCAATATCAGGTGAATATGGAGGATACTGTAAGTGTAAGACTTCATATTCCAATTCACTAAATTTAGACAGTCAGCTGTGTAGGGTGTAGAACTGTCATGGAGCATTTCATTCAACTTTTTAACCTAGTTTGAGATGACATATATGGTCACTGTTGAAGTCCAGAATGTACTCAAACCATTGTTCGTGAGTTGATGGCCACTGCTGTTGATAATTCTTCATCATTAAGAACAGGTCTGTGCCTCCCTCAAGGTTTATTATTGATATTCATATTTCCAGACCTAAACCTATTGAACCAATGCTGAACAGTTTGGACTGTAGTAGTGTTTACTACAAATGCTTTGTTGACATTATCAGCAGCTTGAGCAGCATTATGTCCTGATTTGAATTCATACTTGAAAATTAGTTTAACTTCTTGGGTAGATATCATTGCAGTTAAGGGCTCAAAAACCTCTAATAATAATGAATTATATCTCACCAAGAGCTTATTCTTTATTTTATGTTTGATCTGTGCTGTTTACTCACTGCCATGGATCAATGACCTGATTTGAGTTATAAAAATTAAGATGAATGAAAATAGTCAAAAAAATAAATAATGGTTTACAAAACTTCATTTAAAAAAAAAAATAAATAAATTTTAAAAAAGGATTCCACAGTACAACGCAATTCTTGTTCCTGGGTAGTGAGTGTTATTTTCCGATTGTTTTTGTATAAAAAGTATAGAAAATGGCTATTATTCCCTTCACACTTTGCTTTTGTGGCCAGGACGGTGATATTCATAAGCAATTGTTTTTCTTGCTTTATATGATTAAAAATGTGCAAATTCGCCCGTTGTCCAATTGAAAATAACTAGATTTCAAATTATCACTGTCCTGGTCGCAAAAGCAAAGTTTGAAGGGAATAATTGATATTTTCAGTACTTTTTAGACATAATCAATCAGAAAATAACAATTTACTCTGGAACAAAAGAAAAAAAAGGTTTGAAAAGTGGCACAGTGTTATATCTATTTACATTGAATCTGCAAAACAATAATGCATTTGCATTAGAAAATCTTTCACTTTTAGCATTATTCTCCATAATGTAAAAAAAAATGGCATATCATGTGTAAGAACCTAATAAAATGCAATAAAATTTAAAAAAAAAAAAAA
>VCCN01000378.1:3483924-3512433 GCA_006491835.1 Architeuthis dux
ACATGATTTAAAAATTCTGTTTATTATTTATCCTGAGGGTGTTTTTGTGTTACATCTTACACCCAGAATGAATTCTTTATACAATGACGTCACAAAAGGAGGATAGAGCCACTGGAGGTCACGTCTTAGGGTCAAAGATTTATTTAGTCAGACTATTTTCAAACATTGTTTAGTCTTAACATCTGAAACTTTTCCTGTTTAAAAACTAAAATAAACCAAGAGGAAATTTATAATTGTTTCCGGTTTTCAAATGATTGAAGGTTTCACCTCCACCCTCAAATATTCAACCACCTGAAGTTACATTTAGGTACAAGTTGAGTAGCGTGGTTCATCAAAAAGGAGTGTGGTCCCTCCTACAGAGCTAGCAGTATTACTATATTTTCGCATCTCATGCTCTAATAACTGGTCCCGAATTACCTAAACTGAACGTGATACAATGTTTTGACCATATATCGTTGCACATTTATCAATGGGATGTTACACCTTGAATTGTATTAAAATTAATTACAGCTTGGAATTATTTTGATTGAAAAACCTTAAATTGGTTTAAAATAAATTAATAATTACTGCTTGTAATTCGTGACCAGCCATTGGAGTATGGGATGTAGGAGGGATCACACTTCCTTTTAAGGACACACTACTTAACTTTTATCTACGTTTATCTATAAAATACGGGCTTAGCAACAAGGAACTTCTCATAGAAGAGAAGAAAAATTGCTGGAGAATTTAACTTCTTTAGCGAGGGCCCTTGACAGGGCGATGCCTAGTTAAAGAAACGACTTCTTCACCAAATGAGACCCTCGAGAGAAGAGATGACGTAAGAATCAATGGTGAGGTTGAACCTCCCCATTTTTAGAAAGAAAAAAAAAAAAACAATGATCTTTTAAGTCTTGTGTAGAAGTCGATGTGTTTTTTTTCAAGGAGGACACAGAAGCTCCTCTTAAGCATTTTTTCTTTCTTGAGAATAATAGATCTTTATACGAACTAAGGTAGGTAGAGTACAGGGTGTCCCTAAAGTCTGGACACATAGGAAAAATGTATATTTTCAATAAAAAAAATATTTGAACAACATTAATTGAAATATTAATAAATAACATCTTCAATGTGTTTCCCACCATTTGTGATGCAAATTTCAATGTGCTTTGCGAGATTCACATGAACCTGATGCATTAACTCCACATTTCTGTCAATTTGGGCACATTCATTTATGATGCGTTCCCTCAGGTGTCTTGTACCTTTAATTTTCATTGAGTACACCTCCTTTAGCATACCCCAGAAAAAGTTCAATCCTTCTTCTTTCAACAAATTCATTTAATCTGTGGGGCAAAAAAAAATAGTTATAAATAGTGATATTTCCTATGTGTCCTGACTTTAGGGACACCCTGTATTATACTGTATTTATATATTTCAAAATAAAACCGATAAGATAAGGTTGTTTGTATGAATCACAAGATAAGCCTACCTACTTAAACCCATCAACCACCAAGTCTGTTTATGGGTATTAAGTGAGCTAGGGTAAAAAGCAGGACAGAATATGCTCTTCAGTCTTGCTTAGCAATCAGTCTTGAAGACGGACAACTCTGAATTCAAACCAGGCAAGTCCAAGCATCGTGAGAGGCAGGAAGTGAATGTGTTCCTGAAATGTTAACAGGGCTCTGGTGAAGCTTCAACGGGCCTAGCAAGCCAGAAGTGGATTACAATAAATTGCTCAAGTAAAAATAAAGGAGAATAAAAACAGACAGACAATCTAATAGAGCGACATGGACTCATATTTCACCAATAAATTAGGATTCTAATGCGATAACTTTGAAAGTTTGATTAATACATTAATATCAGACCCTTGTTGTAATATCATGTAATCAAAAATGACCGGAAAAAAGTCATAATTTTGGCTAGTAAAAACAAGTCTGGGGGGAAAAGTCACAACTTTGGACATGTTATGCTGAATTGGCGAAATTGCCTAATTAGCGAATAAAACTAGGTATTTACTTATTTGAAGAAGTTTGGTTTCACTTTGATTACATAAACTTTTGATTGTAAAAAAAATAAAATTTTTTTTTTTTTTTTATTAAATAAACTGTTGATCAAACTAAAACTACGTATTTAGTTTTAACTTTTACAAAAAATAAATAAATACGCAGTTTTAATTTGATCAAAAGTTTATTTAATCAAAACAAGGATAAAACAACTATTTTTTTTTTTTAAATAATCAATTAGTTTTATTCGCTAATTAGGCAATTTCGCCGATTTGGCGTAACATAAAATATAGAAGTGTCCGTCCATCTGTGTGTGTCTGCTTGTAAGGGTTAGTGGTTACCAGGTTAGGATTTTACTTCGTATTATTACCTTGGTAGAAGGTATTGAATAAAACGTGATTTTTTTCGCAAAGTATCTCAAGTTAAATTATTTTATGACTTTTGTTGTCAACATTTACGTTGTACGAAATAAGTAATATTTTAATAATCTAATCGTCCACTCCCGAAGCCTATCTAGCGGGAAGGGAAACTCACGAGGGGGACATTTACTAAAACGCCTATAACGACAAGAGGTCGTAGTGCGTCATTTTCAAATAAATAAAAAAAAACTCCCACTATCCTCAGCTTGGTACACAGGTATGTTGATGACTCAGAGCATGGCAAATATGTGGCCTCAATAGTTACCTGTGCTTGTCTACCTGTCGTCTAACGTTTATTATTTGTCGTCTAGCTCCAAGCTAACAAAGAATGCCACTTACTCCCTCTGGTTTCTTAGGCCCTCCCCACCTTCGGCAGACAAGGGGACGGATTTGAAGGTGTACATACTGAACTTTGTCATTGGAGGAGTTATATTAAGAACACATATGTCTTGCCGTAAGCCAACCGATCTCAAGTTGTACTAGAGGATGTCATGGGTTCCGCGAACACTTTATACATGCGTGACTCATAGTTTTGGGTTAAGATTCGATTTTTTCAGTCAAGCACAACACAACCCATTTTTTTTAAAAATGGCGCAAAACATTTTTGCGCCATTTTTAACTGGAGGTGCGTGGGTGTGTGAAAAATAATCAGGGATGGTATTAAAAGAAGGTAACCAGGAGAAGGGGGAAGATCATTTATGTAAGCCGTAAAAATGGTGGAAAGTAAGTGCCCACTTTATCCTAATGGTTGCATGATAAATAGAACCCACATCGTAAAACCTTTTTAAATTTTTATTCTAAAAAAAGTAAAAACTAACAAATTTCCGGACGGTTCTTGGGTCTAATGGATTGAAAGAAAAATAATTCTTCTAGAACTGCGTGTCTCAAAAAGCTGAACCTATTTTTTTTTCATCTATATTCTATCTATACTAATATTTGAGCCCTTTGTTTGTGCCACTTCTCCACTAAAACTACAAGGCCTATTCACATAATATTTGGCATGGAGAATCAATAAAAATCGACCTCTCACATAGGCTAAACTTGGAGGTCATCAGGTCATTCTCTAACCAATCTTTGGTTCTAAACATCAGAAACAAATCATTTTTTTTACCAGGGTTCTCGTCATTTATCCATTCTTACGAATGGCATGCATATTTCTTACAATAAAATCAATTCTTAAACACATGTTTTTTGGTCAGATATCACTTTTTTGGCAATTACTTTTAGATTACAATAGATATGTTTTCAACACACCAATGTGTAGCTGTATTATATAATATTTTTATGCGGGGTTTCTTTGAGGTATGAAAGTTATTTCAAGGGTTCCTCCAGTCTAAAAAGGTTGAAAGGCTGCCAAAAGAGAAGGAGAAAAAGAGAAAGATGTTGGTCTATGTCTAAAATAGGCCTTGCGTGTGTGTGTCTCTCTCTCTCTCAGGAAATCAAATTTCAATTAAGGGACTAAGTAATTAACTTAGCCAAAGTAGGTCTTGAAAGATAGAAGATATTTTAATTAAAATGGGCAAAAAGTCAGTTTATATCATAAAATTTAACTGTGCCCCAATACAACAGAATAGGACATTTTGATTTGAAACCTGACAGAACATACCGGGTGTGCCATAAGAATGTCCTTTCTATACCCGTTGTAAGGGGAGTAACTTTGTATTGAAACAAAATCCTCAATACAAAGTTACTCCCCTTACAACGGGTACAGAAAGGAATTTCTTACAGGACACCCTGTATACAGTCACAGTATCTGTCGGATGCTTTGTCAAGGTGTAATATTAGGTTGTTACACAGGAAATGTCTTTTTTATATTATAGACAAAGCTAATAGTGAAAGATTTACTAATGTAATTACATATTCATGTAAATACAGATACACTGTATTTCCCAGCATCGAAGATGCTATTTTTCCCTGAAATAAGTCTCGAAAATTTACCCTTCGTCCGACAAGCCAAAGATTGCATTTTTGAATATGTTAATTTTTTTTTTTTTTTCTTCAAAATGTTGCTAGTCAAAATTAGGGTGTGTCGTTGAGACCAGAGTGTCCTCGATGCCGGGAAATACGGTTAATTCGTTATTATTGGAGGTTCTTGAGCCCTTAACAGCACTGTTGTCTACCCAAGAAGTTAGAACAATTTTCAAGTACAAATTTAAATTAGGACATAATGCTGCTCAAGCTGCTGATAATGTAAACAAAACATTTGGAGTGATAACTACTACAGTGTGAACTGTTCAGCGTTGGTGCAATAGGTTTAGATCTGGAAATATGGAGACCAATAATAAACCTTGATGTATGCCTAAACCTGTTCTTAATGATGAAGAATTATTGACAACTGAACAATGGTTCAAGCTTTTTCTCAAGATGTTAAGACTTTAGCAGTGACCATATATATATATAAAGTCATCTCAAGATAATAGGAATGGTTAAAAAGTTGGAAAAATGGATCCCTCATGAATTGAATGAAATGCTCCAAGACAGTGTCAGACCCCACATCTCTCAACTGACTAAGCTTAGAGAATTGGGATATGAAGTCTTTTAGCATCCTCCAGATTCATCTAACATTTCTCCTACAGATTATCACGTTTTCAAACTTCATGTCTGTAATAAAAGGTTCATTACATAGTAACAAACCTGAAATTCCAATTTTTAAATATAATCTGCGAGATGTTCCTGGAGGCTCTAAAGAACTTTAAAGTTCTGGTGGATGGCTAATTGCTTCATTTTTCATAATGGTGGCATCAAAGAATTTATGTTTCCAGATTTTAGAAGCATTGCCTGGAGGGCTTCGAATGCTGAACCAATTTTCTTACAGTGCCATAAGGAATGTTTTTGCCTTATAATGGAATTTTTTAAATCTGAAAACTTTTGCTAGAGTCTTTGAATTCAGCAATATTATTTTTTTTTTTTTTTTTTTTTTAATTAGATGAAGCATTGTCAACCATTATTCATTTTTATTCATTTTTCACTAGTATTTCTTTCACAAAAGGTGAGAGAAGTAACTTATTCATTGATCACCCCTTTCTCCAACTTTTTAATTGATCACGCCCAACACAGCATATATGGGTGGCGGTAACTCATAATTTCTCTTGGAATGCTAGTTTTAGTTGCTTTTCATCACAACCACTCAGGTCGTCAGTGAGTAAACAGCATGAATTGGAAGTAAAGGATACGCCTTTGGTGAGACTCAAACTCACATCTTATTTGTCTCAGGGAAGCCTGGTTATCCATACCAGCTGCTCTTACTGATTAAGCTATGAGAACCCTACGGTTGGCAGAAGATCTAATATAACCTTTCTGAAAGAGAATACTAGTCAAAAATTAATAATCTTTGAATTCATTTTTCCCCACTGATGAAGGAATGGCTAATGAACTTTGGTCTAATCTACCAGCAACTTTTAGATGTGCTAGCTGCCGAAAGTGACCCGGATGTTGTGGCAAAAACAATTCCTTTGTATTCTTTCTGCTACTCTTATCATAAGCTCACTGACCAGAGTGACCGCCTTGTGATATGAAGCTTACAAATAATTGTATTTACGTTATCCCCTGTAAATGTGGAAAGATCTATACAGGGGAGACAGGCTGCCCCCTCAAAGTCAGGCTTGTGGAGCACAAAAAAGCTATAATCAAGGGCGAAATAGAAAAATCTGGAATGGCTGACCATGTCTGGAGGGAGAAAGTCAATCATTTTCTTCTCTGGGAGGAAGTCCAGATTATTGACAGGGAGCACTGTTGGAAACAGAAAAATCAAAGAGGCAGCACATATCATGTTGACTGAATGTATTAGTCAGACAAGTGCAGAGTTCAACCCGATGTGGCTTCCACTACTCAACAGAGACATGGTATGGAAAACCAAACCCGACATCAAAATTTTTTCTTATGATGTGATCCATTTTTGATGATTAGGCCGTCCTACTTTACCCAGTTTTATCAGGTAACTTAGTGCAGGGTCGTTGGGGCCCTACAGATGACTCACAATGGGCCAACCCTCTCCATTCATCCGTGTCTCTTGTAGCTCTTTGAGATTTGCCCTAGGCTCAGATCTGTCCACCTTTTGATGTTGTTCATCCACCTCTTCCTTTGTCTGCCTCTCTTCCTGCCCCCTGGTACGGTACCCAGTAGGATGGTCATTGCAATCCCGTTTTATTTGGTAATGGGCCTGTCTGTACCACTTCAGCTTCCGCTTCCTAACGATGGGGAGTAGATCATTATTACCTACCTTTGTTTAAATTCAAATTATTCTCTGCTCTGAACCCAATGCTCTGATAATTACTGGAATGACTACTTATATTCCACCCCCTTAATACTTATTTTTTATTCATCTGCCCACAGACTTATTTTATGGACAATAGATTTGGCCTCTAATAGGTTACCTAGCAAAGTGTGAGCATTTAAAAAAATATTTTTGTACAGTAATTTATCCTTTGCAAAGTTCCCAATAAATTATTGTTCCTACCCATTCATAATCAGATAAAATACTTTCGATAACAAAGTGAAATATAATCACTTGATTCATTAATTATAACAGCTATTCTAGAAAGAAAAAAAAAAAAAAAAAAAAAAAAAAAAAAAAAAAAAAAAAGGCATTTTAAATAACCCTTTTGTTAGTAAAACTTACCTAAATTCCTGACCACTGACAATGCCTTTCTTTATTATGCACAACAAATAGATTGAGTGCAGAACTAATATCTCCATCTTTGTTCTTTATTAGTTAGAGAATTTTTAAAAAAAGAAACAAATGCTGAATGGAACTTGTATCTTTCATTGCAATGGTATCTTCCATTGCAATGGTAGTGTGCCATTTTTAACCAATTAGTATTATTCACTCTGGAAAATATTACATGAAATAATTTAGTAATAGATTTACTAATGTAATTGCATTTTTTTTTTCAGATTTAATGTAAATAGAGATATAATTCATTATTATTAGAGAGATTTGAGACCTTAACAGCAAAGATGTCTACCCAAGAAGTTAAACTTATTGTCAAGTAGGATTTCAAATTAGGACAATACTGCTCAAGCTGCTGATGACTTTAACAAAGTATTTGGAGTCAACACTACCACAGTGCAAACTGATCAGATCAGGTTCAATAGGTTTAGGCCTGGAGATATGGAAACCAATAAACCCTGAGGGAGGACCAAAACTCTTAATGATGAAGAATTAACAACAGAGGCCAATAACACATGAACAACGGTTCAAGCACTTTCTGGAGACTAAAACTTCAAAAAGGTCATCTCAAGGCAAAAGGAAAGTTTAAAAGGTTGGAAAAATAGATCCCACATGAAATGCTCCATCACAGTTCCAGACCCCGCACATCACCATGACAGTTCTAGACTCCAAACCTCTCAGCTGACTGTGTCTAAGCTTAGAGAATTGGGATATGAAGTCTTACAGCAGACTCCATATTCACCTGACATTTCTCCTACAGATTACCATCTTTTCAAGCATTTTGAACTTCATATCTGTAATAAAATGTCCAATAAAAAGGAAGCCATAATTTGTGCTTTTACTGAATTTGTGACCACTAAACCTAAAATATTTTAGACATGACATTATCATTAGAGGATAATTGGGAAAAGGTTATTGCTTCAAATGGGTCATATTTTGATTAAATATTTACTGCATTTTGTTGTTTAAATCATCCTTCATCTTACTGTTCAAAAAATGACATTTCATATATAACAACCTAATAATCATCTAATGGTAGATTTGTGGTAAACTTACTAAATATTCGGGAAGCCTATTCTGCACAGAATATCACGGGGCTACCCTCCCAGAACAAACTGTTTGCAATCATCAGCCAAACGTTCATCCACTGTTTGTAAGCGTTTGTATAATGTTTGTGTGTTTTGCATTGTGATTTGAGAGGGTAGCTAAATTGCACATGCTTTGTTTATGTACAAACACCCAATAAACATTTGGACACAAGCCTTGCAATTAAGCAACTGTACACCCAGTGTGTGACTGTTTGCAACTGTTTGTAGAATGTTTGCAAACAAACAGTACTCTTGCTCAATGTTTGTGTAAATGTTACATGAACATTCAAAGAACATGCCTGTTCTGGGTGCAGCTATACTAGAGGAAAATATTGCTGGCTTTAATTTTTCCTTGTAAGTCTTATATCACTGGAAATTCTTAAAACGGTTATACAGACTATATTGGAAAGGAGATTCCCTTCTCCAGCTGCGAGGAAATGGTTATTTGATAAACTATTTTAAAGGTAATTTGAATTTAGAACTTAATGCAGTTGAAACAACTACCGCCTAAAGTTGATAGTAAGGAAATGAAATCAGTGGTGTAGATGGAGGGACAGCATATACCTACTTCTCAATTTACAGGGTTTTTTTGTCTACTAATGGAAACATTTATTATTAGCTATCTTTTGTCAAATTACCCACGGGGCTTACAGAACCCCAGCTGCATGGGTTCACTTTGCTCACCCCAATGATCCCTGAACATAAATCCTGGATACAGCCTTAACGTAAATGTAGTTCCTGAAATCCATTTCCATCAATGAATGAAATCCAATCTTGAACACACGTAAGTCTCAACCCCTGGTTTGATGGGAGGGGGGAGGTCTAAGTTTTTGCTTTTGTATTAAAAACAGTCAACCAAAACTGTCAAAATAGGTTTCTTCAGTTTTTAAGCTGGTCTACTGTATCTATCATGTGTACAGGCCATACCAATAGAGGCTAGAGGGTTGAAAATTTCAACATTTACTCCTTATGCCAGAAAAAAAAAAAAAAATTTAAAAAAAAAAAAAAGGGTTTTTTGATAATTCCACCCATAAATAGATTTTTAGGTGATGGTTCAATTTACAATGCAAGTTTATGCTAAATTGATCCCTAGTTTGTGCCCCCGTTTGTTTTTTGAAAAATCGGATTTTTTAGTGATCTAACAAAAGGTGATCAGCCCCCTTTTCTTTTTTCTTCTTTTAAAAAAAAACAAAAACAAAAAACAAAAAAAACTGATTACCCCCGACGTGGCTTGCTGCCAAAAGATGTTGGTAACATGACAGTTTCCATTGAGTGACAAAGCAGACCTGTTTATCCTTACATTCTGTAATTTTGGGAAGAGTCATTATTTCAAGTGTCGTTTAGAGAGTATTGATCTCATTCTTTTTGTTGTTGCCACAATGTTTTAGGGTGGTGCAGAGTGGCCAAATGGTTAACAGCACAGAGAATGGAACCAGAGTTCAAACTCCAGCTGAGACAGTGAGTTCACTTCGGACCAAAACCCTTGGGGAAAGGCATGAATCCATCTCATATCTTCCCAGCTATGGGTAAATAGTAAAGCAGATTGGGATCTAGCTATGGTTGGTAACCAGTCTAGGAGATGGACATCTGATTCCTAACCAGCCTGAAGGGTGATGGGCACTGTCAGGCTATCTTTCATGACACAACCATGCCAAAATCATCTATGGTGCCCCAACAACCCTACACTGGGTTACAGGATAGGTAACGGTAAAAATGTTATAGCAGAGTCATTCTACAGCCTTCCTCAGGTGTACAATATTACCATATGTAAGAGAAGCGAACAAATCCAAAGGACTTGGAGAGATTACAATATCAAGGTAATGAAAAGAATGGATGACTAAAGATTGCATATACAACATCCCACGCAAAAGTGGAAAAGAATATAATGGAGAAACTGGGCAAACCCTTGAAAGACTCAAAAAACAAAGCCATATCCAAAGGTGAAGTAGAAGAGTCTGGCATAGCAGACCATATCTAGAGAGAAGGGATCACATTACTCCTTCATGGATACGGTCCAAACAATAGACACGGTGCATCACTGGAAGGTAAGAAATTTGAAAGAAGCAGCATACATTAGAAAATGTTCAGCAAGAAAAGAATTGGAGAATAACCTAAAGTGGTTTTGAAACTTTCAGAACACGAGGACCTTTCCCATAAAAGGATATATTTTGGCAGATCCCTATTTTTGGCATTTAGTTTTTAGACAGTAATTATTGAACTGAAATAATAAGCAACTTTTGACTTTTAAAAACCATCTTTATTTTAGATGGATTACATTTGTTCAAATCCTAACAGGTCTGTGTACAATGATTATGCCTTTCGATAGCTGTGCGATGGATGATGTTATTTCTCTGACAAGATTTGCAATGTCAGGTTTAATATTTGACATGTTAATACTCAGGTCATATTCAACATTCAGTCGGTTTGGTTGTTTATTTTTTATATACAGCAACATGGAGAAAACCGTTCACAAAGGTAAGTTGTACAAAATGAGTTCAGTTATCCTAATTTTAAATTCATGGTATTAATTTAAGTTTTCAACTGCAGACCCCAACCATTATCTGATGGACACCCAGGGGTCCCCAGAACAGTTTCGAACTCACTGACCTAAAGGATAAAATACAGAATTGCCTGTTGGCAACACATTGGGTGCTACTGTAGAATGCGGTCTACCATACATCGAGCCCTTAACAGAAATGGTGTCTTTCCAAGTAGTTAGACTAATTTTCAAATATGATTTCATATCAGGACAATGCTGCTCAACAAAGAAATAAGAAATAAATATTAAAGATTTAAGAAAGGAAAAAAAAAAAAAAAAAAAAAAAAAAAAAAAAAAAAAAAAAAAATGCCTCATTTAAGAAATAGATAGCAAGTGAAATTTTAGCGGTTAGGCTAATTGCTGAGGGGGGGGGGATTTTGAAATATACCGAAATATATTTAAAAGATATAAAAAAAAAAAATTTAAAAAAACACCAAACAAAAAAATCGGTAATTTCTTCAGCAAATTTAATGTTGCTGTGAAATTAAAATATTTCCAAAGAGAATCTAAAAGCAAGCACTCCAGTGATATTTTTTTTTTTAACGAATTCAGGATTAACATCTGGACTAAAATGCCACTTAGTATCGCAGTATAAGGTCGATAAAACTCACCAACGCTTATCTTATAGTTACTAAAATAGAAGAGTATATCTTTAAACAACCTGTAATTTTATTCACAAACCCCAAATATAAGACTCCAACCAGTACATTACTTATCTCCCACCGGCTCCCCCTCATTAATTAGTCTTACCGGTTGTTACCGTTGCTCGAACACAACCCCTCTCACCAGTCGGAAATACCCAATGATCTCAACCTTAAACATGAGGCCGGACCACCCTCCTCACCAGAAATCCACATGGAGAAAAACAAAGTTTTCAAAAGATTTTAAATGATTGACTACGGCAAGGTTAAAACTTAGCCAAGATGGTCCCAATTGAACGTCACACAGATATGTGATCTGTCGAGAAATTTATGAAGCGAAGTAGTAACAACATAATTCAACTAAGTATTTACTTTTGCTTTTCTTTCATGAATTCTTATTTTTATTTATGCACCATTTTTAACAGTGTGCGAAATTGTCACAGGCTCGCCACCTGGCATGAGCGGAATTTCAATCGGGGACCACCTTCAGTAAGTTGTACACGGTTAAGATTAATGATAATCGATTCTAATTCATAACAACCTTTGGCGATTTCCTTCACCATCACCTAGGGGGGAGATTAGAGACTATCACATGACCATAGTGTCGAAAATAAGACTAATAATAATGAATTGGTCTTTTGTTTTCTCCCTTCTTAAACAAACATGTTATTGTTAGAAACCATCAACCAATACAGTCACCAAAGGTTTCAAGTTGGTCTGGCTGGCTATGTACGTATGTATGACGCGTACAGGCCGCACCAGTGGAGCTAGAGGGCTGGAAATTTCAACATTTACTTATGTCTAGGAATTCTTTGAAAATTCCCCACTAATAGGTTTTTAGTGGGAAGTTCAATTTCCAATGTAAGTTTATGGTAAATTGATCCCTTAGTTTGTGCCCGTCAGCATTCACACTTGTTTTTTGAAAATTCAGATTTTTTTTAGTGATCACTGCCCAACATAAGGCGAGAGAAGTAACTTAATTGATCACCCCAACACGGCATGCCAACAAAAGACATTGGTCGCATGACGGTTTCTATTGAGTAACTAACCATACCGGTTTTATATATATTTTTCTGCACCTATCTAGTATTTTCGTTGATTTTAATTCTTGTGTATCGTTTTATTAGCAGTATTTTAAAGTTTATATATATTAGTGGAAGCCGCTTAATGTGATCACTTTGGTACTGAGTCTTTTAGATAATAATAACTGGCTGATAACAGAGGAAACTTCTTAATGTGATCACTTTAAATGTTTAGGACCGACTGATTTTGATAGCAATAAATGTTTGATAACATCTGATTATAATAAGCAGCATGAATCTACTTTTCCCTATGCTTTTTTGTCCCATCACCAGATATCTTGACAAACTGTCTCGTCACTGGTATACCACGATGAATAACAAGAGTGGGCTAGTGAGCACTCACTTGGGAAAATCAGTCTCCCGTAATTACCTTACAAGCCCAGGCAGTAGCAGTACAGCTGTTACCCCCATAGTAAACCTTGACGGAGTCAAAATTATTATCATATGAAATTGATCAATCCCGTTCTTTTAACATTTATTTATATCAACAAAGTAAAACAAACTATTTCCTTGTCGAAGATAACATTTGTTAATAACAATGACGACAACTCGTTTTTGCATTCCCCTCTCAAACGAACAAGACAAGTGTGAAGTGTGTGTATTAACCTCTAAAATCTAGTTATAGCCAGCTAGGGATTTGAGGGGCCCGGCTCCTTGAAGGGCCCCCTCTAAGATTTAGGGAGATTTAATGAAAAAGGAAAATTTGCAATAAATAGACATGCACTTAATTGGTGAAAAACAACCTCAAAAGGCTGAATTATTATTTATGCAATTCATGTGATGTACAAATAAATATATCCTCTGTACCTACCACCAGGACAGAGAGAAGAGGACAGAGAGAAGAGAAAGAAGAGTAAAGAGAAGAAAGAAAAAAAAGAGAAAGAAATTTCAATACCCCTCTTTATTACAAAGCTCTCCAACCTGCCGACCAGGTATCTGTACTTAAACAACCCAAATACCCTGTACGGTACGTATATACAGGCCCGTGCAAAACTGGTATGCCCAGGCCAGATGTGAAATGTAGGCCCCTTTTCAAACTGCTCATTAAATATTTGAATAATCAGTGCTAAATACATACGAGTTATGTATTGGTATATGCAGGTACATACTTACAAGTAACAGAAAAAAAATAGAACTTGAACGATTTATTAAAAAAAAAAAAAGGTAATTATATGTCCAGCAATTTTATTCAAAATGTGTATAAGACGATAGAGTACAGTACTGTAATAAGAAGCAGTAAATACAATATTGCCGCTACTAGGGGGAATAGGTCCTCTCAAAATCGTAGACGAATGCCAACCCACCTGGCTGGCTCTCCTCTGTTCTGG
Organism: Architeuthis dux; assembly: GCA_006491835.1. Classification (NCBI taxonomy): domain Eukaryota; kingdom Metazoa; phylum Mollusca; class Cephalopoda; order Oegopsida; family Architeuthidae; genus Architeuthis; species Architeuthis dux. The sequence goes on from VCCN01000378.1 coordinate 3,497,667, forward strand.
CTTACGTATATAGGCGCCCATTCTCTACTCAACGGACCAACGAACAATTGAATTTACACTCAATTTGCCAATCGTTTTGAAAACTTGACCAATTTACAATTAAAGTGAAACAACCAAACATTCCTAAATAAATGCTCATATGGAACTACTCTGAATCAGAGATTTGATTAATATAAATAACAATGACGTTTGATAAGTTTATCCGCGATCATAATAAATGATTTCCACTAATAATTTGGGAGACAGGGCTATACAATCTTTCTATCATTAGTGTGTAATAATCATTCTGTAACGCCCAACCATTTGTGGGGTGTTATAAAATATTAACACGCCTTTCTAGAAGAGTGTCATGGCTCAACAGGTAAATAGCTAACTTTTAGCAATCCAGTATTTCGTTTGATAACCTTTTGGCGGGCGCTGATAAGTGAAGCCAGTAATTCCCAAAGAGGGCGCCGTGGTCAGCTCCGAGGGGCGCCGCGTAATTTTCGAAGATTTTAATAATTCCTGGCAATCGTAATTCAATATGCTGATGAATGGGCACAGTGATAGGAAGCGACATGTGACTTGAACATCGCGAATCACTGTCCATCTAATGTTTAATAATGTAGCGATTATTAAAAGAGGAAACATAACTTTTTTATGAATTTAAATTATTACGGGATTCATTATTTTATTATCTAACTAACCTTACATCATGAACGTAAATGCAATTGCTGAATATTTAAAAAAAATTTTTTTTACTTGGGGCGCCGTGAAAAAGAAACGTATTTAAGAGCGCCGTAAATCGAAAATAATTTGGGAACCATTGCCTTAAGCAATTGCCCTTCCTCCTTTCAAAAACACCCATTCTTCTGTGGTCAGTCTAGCTGTAGAATTGTAAAATCTAAACTACAAGGTAGGCGTTACCATTAAAAAACCTGTTTAGAATTAAGATTTGTTTAACAGTATTGAGTAGTATTTCGATGCTTGTTTTACACCCCATCAGCATAAAATACATAGAATTGTTCCCATCGTTGGAGTAAAAAGAAACACCTCAACTTCCTACGACGACTCAGGCTAATATACCATCATTACCCTTTTGGTGGTCTGGGAACGCTCATAAATGTTCCCATATAAATTAATGGTAATTGCTTCTTCGTTTTACGCCACTTCGGTTTACGAAAGGTTGGGATAGGAACACTACTTTCGGATAGCGGGGAGGGGGCACCTGTATACCATCGATATACCGATCAATACTTCTGCCTTCTTCATTCAACCTACCCAGGGACGTGTAAAGCTGATAATAGGCCCAGGCCAATGCAGGGAAGGTGGTCCCGAAATTTCATACCCTCGCACACTCGATGCTAAAAACGGCGCACAAATAAAAACAATTTAATTTATTCAAAACAACAACAACAACGTATTTATATCTGTTTTTCTTTCATGAATTTTCTTATTTCTTTGTGTGCGATACTTTACATCGGGATCACCTTCCCTGCATTGTGTCCAGACGGGAAATATAGGCCCCGTTCCATCTTAAACTGTTCATTAAGTATTTTTGTAATCAGTGCTATAGTCACGAACATAGTGTATATAACATGATGTACTTGATGAACAGAATACTAGAATGATGTATAAAAAGGTAATGGCAAGCAATTTTATTCAAAATTGCTAAGACAATAGAGTACAGTACTGTAAAAAGATACAGAAATATACAATAGTATTTAACTATCAGACGTAGTAGCCCCCCGCGCCTCAATAACCTGGTTCATGCTCCCTCTGTTCTGGCCTAGACGTATCAACCTACCTGGCAATTCTTCTTAACAATGCAACTCCCTATCTGGCTAAAAAGGCAACTCTTGCTTACCGGACGAATAATACACACCTTCCTTTCAGTGTTGCTGATTTAGCGCGTTTCACGCTAGAATCAGCGCGTTTCTCGTCTTGGCAGTGCAAAAAGTGCTAAATTAGCGCGTTTGTGCTAAAGCGTTTTGTCCATTTTCTGGCTATTTCTGACCATTTTTAGTGTCTTTTTGCCCATTTTTTGGTTATTTTAAAAGAATTTAGCGCCTTTTGGCAGTCAAACTAGCGCGAAAATATTTTTTGAGTTGGCAACACTGCTTCCTTTCTAAGGTTGCTTAGTTTCCGACACAACTAGTTTTTTTCCTACCTGTGTATGTAAGTAAATATGGCTAGCTACAGATATGACAGCACATGAGAAATAAGTTTTCAATCTAAACCAGTTGTTGAATTTTCTTATACCCCAAAAAACAACAAAAAAAACACAAAACTAGGAAGCACCCAGGGAGCGCATACCTCTGCAAAAACGCCATTGTCACTAAAAAGTAAATTGAAAATCAATTCATATATGACGATTCAGGGATGTAACAAAAGAATTCCAGGATCCGCCCTAAAATTCAATCAGTTCTTCAGCCCACTGTCTATCCTTCCAGAAAATGTCATTGAGAACTTCTGGAGATATTGTATGGACAGACAGACACGACAGGCGAATACATATGTTACAGTAATATTGTGAAACTAGTGATTTCGTGAAATCCTTAGTTTCGCAATCGGTGTAGTAATGGTTAACAATCTTGAGATGCTAACCATTACTACTTTAAGGAGTTCGATCATCACTGAATGCCCCACTATTGTGGCCTTGTGTCAAACTAAGTTAATCTTAGTAAATATCAAGTATACTCTGCTTCAATATTTACAGTGTATATATACAGCTTAGTTTGACACAAGGCCACTGTAGTGACGGCACCCAGTGAGGATTGAAGTCATTACAGTAGTAATGGTCCGAAACACAAGCTTGTTAACCACTGCTACACTGATTGTGAAATTAGGGATTTCATTAAATTACTGAAATGTTCAGGGATTTCACGAAATCACTAATTTCAATATCTTACTGTAACACATGTACAACTACGATGCAGGGAGGTAATTAAAAAAAAATTCCTGGATCCGCCTCCAAATATAACCACTTCGTCGTTACCCCATGGCTTACCCTTCCTGAAAATTCCATTGAAATTCATTGAGAACTTTTGGAGATATTGTGTGAACAAACAGAGGGACGGACAAACAGACTGGCGGACGGACAGACAGACGCGAGTGAATGAATACATAGTTGGAAGACGTATATAAATCCCAACAACTGTCAAAATAAAAAAAAGCCAAGGAAAAAAAACTAAACCTTGTGTTCGTGTGTTTGTTTGCAATAGACTAAACTTGATCGCATTTCACGCATACCAACAATATACAGATATAGATAAACTATATCTACTTATTTAAAAATAGGACAACTTTCCTATTAATCTTACAGAGAGTTTATTTCAGATGTTTTTTTCTGTGGGGAGAGGGACAATCTTTAGTAATTAAATTAAAAACTATGAAATGGTACAATATATTACCTTCACCTCCCCCCCCCTCGAATACTACTTACGAACATACACTAATCTTTTTCATGGTCTTACCTATTTTAAGGCTCAGACTATCTCAAAGCAGGTGAGAATAGATGTTTTTTTACTTACAGGTATAGATAAGTTGGTTTTAGCATGTCTGTAAGGTAAAAGATTAGAGTAGTCGACTACAAGTAGTATTTTATTAAGTAGTACAAAACCTAAGTGAGTCTTGGCCAGACATACGTTTCGGTTTAACCCTTATAGAACTACCAGGCCGATATATAGGACTTGATAACGTAGTGAAAAACACTACAGGGGCTAAAAAGGCCAGCCGGACCAGCTTAAAAACTGAAGAAACCTTTGCTATATGGTCAAAAAGGCCATAGCGCTAAGAGGGTTAAGGCCTCTTTATACACAGAAATATTTACTTGTGAACAGTTGATAAACATCCAGAAAAAAAGATCGTGGTAAAAATACGAAGCTATCATTTATTATCAGTAAAAACTGTTTTAATCAGTTAATAACCATATCCCTATATTCGGTATAATGTAGGGAAGATGGTCCCAATTGTAAAGTTTAACGCCATCGCTCACTCGATGTTAAAAACGGCGCACAAATAAAAACAATTTAATTTATTCAAAGCAACAACAATTTATGTATTTATTTCTAGTTTTCTTTCATTAATTATCTTATTTCTTTTTTTATTTGTGTACCATTTTTAACAGTGAGCGATCGTGTGAAACTACAATTTACAATAGGGACCACCTTCCCTACAGTGTGCCAAAAAGTGTTTAACTCTTTACGAATGGATTGGAAATAACTCTTAAAATAAATTTAAAAAAACAAAGTACTCATTTTATTTTATGTAAGTAAAGATGTATGTAATTAGACAATTTAAAAATACTTTTCAAAGATCTAGCTCATTTACTAACAACTTAGCATTTTACTTTAAAAGCCAACTTATTGAATATCTACTAAAGTTTGACAAACTTATTTTTTAGCCGAGACTGAAGGGTTCTTGTTACCAGTCTCAAAATAGAATAATGAATTCTTAAAGAAATATATATATATAACCTTCAGTTGAATGAAAAAGTTAAATTTAATCTACAGTTGATAGTTATTTAAAGTTGATGTAATTATAGACCACAATATCAACTTTATATATGAGGAAATATATTGTTAGTGTTTTTCTTATTGAAGTAGTTTGTCAAACAAGAGTTTATATTTATATATGCAACTTACTAGAAACAAATAACAAAGAGAATTAGGTCACACATTCAACTAACATTTATTTCTTCTTTCGCACTTAGAAAAGCAAAAAAGGAGGGACTGTTGGGCATTTTTATATTTTTTAGATACAAGAATAAACTATAACTAAATCTGGACATTTTAAAGTCAGTTATGTTTTCTAAAGACAAAATAAAATCAGGATGGTGTGTCCCAAAAGTTAGTGAAGTTATAAACTTGCACAAGTTTTTCATGAGATGTACCGACGATACAAATACAAATAGATTCAGTGACTATTTGAATGTTTCTAATATCGTTATTACAGGATTAAATTGATTTAATAGAAAGATATTCTTAAATTATTAGGATGTGAAAATTATTCATTGTGGTATTTTAAAAACGTGTTGATCTTGTACTTTACTTTTAACGTCCCAAATTATCACGGTTGTTGAGGGGGCACTTCAGTTTGTCAGTTACAACAACAAAAAAATACCAACTTTTATGAAATCTATTTTTTATCGAATATCAAATCTTAACCAAAAGAACCTTTCAGTATTCTTCGACAGTATCAACAATTTTATTTACAGCCAGTTGTATTTTTTATTCATTACAATTTCGAAAGAAAACATACCGGCTTTCAGAACTAAAAAATAAATAAAATACACTTAAAGATAGCTGAGGGAGTGTTTAAGTTTGGGGGTTTTTATACTTAGTTTTTATTTGATTTGATATCTGCTTAATACTTTTGTTGTAACAGACTGCCCTCACAACATAATTTGGGACGCTAAACTACGAGATTACTGGATTATTCATATTGCTATTTTAAAAACGATTGCACACCTCTTTACTTAAAAAAAAAGAAAACGTGGAAAACTTCAAATTACTCTTCGGAATTTAGTCACGGTATATTTTATAAGTTCAATTTTAAAAAATGCGATAAAGGTAACGAAAATGAGACTATTTTTCTTATTAAATAGATGAAAAAAATGGAGGCCGAAACGGATAGATTTTTTTCAGGTGAGGTATTATCATTATGAGAATAATGGAAGGTTAACAAACTCTTATTAGGACGGTTGGGTACAGTCTTGTCGATTTAGATGTTTTTCATCTAGATCTAGATGTTTTTGGATGCGTCCAGATGTCAGAAATTGATATTTAGATGATTTGTAATAAAATAAATATTCTTTATTCAATTTACTATAATAAAAGGAGTAATATTCTTTAATAAAATGAGTAATATTTTTTTAATAAAGTAAAAAAATGTTAACGATTAAAGCCACATTTAATTTAATATGTAATATATTTCCTAGATTTTTTTAGATGAATAATCTAGATCAATGTTTCTTGAGATGCATGGTAAATGATTCACCCAAAGGTGAAATGAAATTATTTTGAGGGTGAATGAAGTTAGATGAAAATAATTTTAAAAAAACATGAGGAAATTTAGTCATGGGCGAGTGATTTTGTAATAAAGACTCGAGGGTGAAAGACACTGAAATAGTTTAAGAAACACTAACACTGGTCTAGATGTCAGAAATTGCTAATTGGAATGAGTTTAATAAAAAATAAGTTATATTTTTTTTATTCAATTTATAGTAATAATAAAATAAGTTTATTTTTTAATAAAATAATATTTTAATAAAGTATAGGGGGAATGAAAAGTCACGTTTAATCTAATTAATATGCAATATATTTCCTAGATTTTAGATATATATCGGGAGAATCTAGATGTTTCTAGATGTTGTTTTGACTCAATTTTAGATGTAAACTTAAAATAGATTTGGCAATACTGGTTGGGTTGACACAGGTGGTACGTTTATAGTGATCATGTTTCCCCACCTTAAATAAAAGAAAATAAGTAGAACTAGAATTTAAAATTTGTCTTTATCCAACTAGACTGGTTCGTAATAAGAGGTAAAACAGTCAATGATTAATACCGTAATCTTAATACGGTATCGTAAGACTGGCTTTTAAAATGGTTACAGTTGGCTAAATTTTTCAAAATTAGCTAAAGCCAGTCATTTGTAAATATAGCCAATTTTAGCCATTTTTAAAGCCTGGACCAGTCAATTACCTGTTCAACCTCACAAGGCTAAATAAATACTACACAGGTGTGAATGCTTGTATTATCCACAATATGGGAAAGCAAATAAAGAAGATTAGAGGAAAAATATTTTCCGCCCTTATTATAGCAGTTTAAAAGCAAGGTATGGGAAATCTAGTGGCAGATCAACGATTAGGCTGAGTAGGCGTAAGCCTAGCGGGCACAGAAAGCAACAAAAAAAATGGTTTCATTGATTATACGCGAGTACTTTCTGGATGATATTTCACTTTCAATACTTTTGCACATTTTGTTTATATCTAGAATATTACATTCTATTTTATTTATTTTAAATTAGGCATCAGATTGTTTCTTCAATTTTTCAATCTGGAAATTTACTGATTTGAAAATTTTTTTAAAAATTAAATCTGCAACACTGGACTACATTAAAATAAAGACCCCAAAAAAACTCATCTAAATTGGCAACAATTGGAGTCCAACATATAAAGTCAGGCTGGGGGCTTACTAAAGCCCAGCCTGCCCTAGGGACACGGGAGGTAGATAATCCGTTTGAATTATCTATGAATTATCAACAGTTAATATCAGCTTTTCAAATCATAAATACAAAAAAAATTGAATTCGTCAGACCTATAAATAAACTTGACTCCTCAATGAATATAACCAGTAATAAAAGGTGTGGCTGTGTACACGCTACACTATTGATGTTACACAGGTGTGTGTGTTATGATTCTAAGCTCGTATACCCGAGTTTCAGGACAAGCATATACGATTTTCTAAATTTCCCCCATATTAATTGAATGCTGTGTTGAATAATGAATCCTTCTGATGAAAAGGTTTTTATTTGAAAATCAGGTGTATGAATTTCGAGTTATCTTTGAAGGAAAATGAAGATACATTTTTAGACAGGTAAAGAGAAAGAAGCAACAAGATCATTACAAAAAGTGACAGGTCAGCTTTTTTATTTTTTAAGAATGCAGTTTATTTTTTTTTGGCTTCGAAACTCAAGATCTCTTATCACGTTAATAGCTAAAAATGGGAGGGGGCGAATATCCCCCCCCCCCAAAAAAAAAACACAAATAAAAACAAACATGTCAAAATAATTCTATAATCTTTTAAATTCAAGTAGATTATATTTGACTAGCCCGTAAAACTAGATTATTACCAAGTTTAGCTATATATATATATATATAAAAAATGTTGAACATGAAAGACTGATTGACAGTAGTACCAATAGTGGTTGGAACTCCGGGAACAGTCCAGAAGAAAACCTAACAAAGAGGTTGGAGGACTAGGAATCCGGGAGAGAGTCGAAAACATCCAGACGACAGCGCTGCCGAAATCGGGTAGAATACTGAGGAGAGTCCTGGTTTGAAAACTCAATAATGGTAAGAGTCGGAATTTAGGGTCCGAAATGGAATGTGGATTACGTCACAGAAACAGTGAATAATAATAATAATAATTATAATTATAATTGAAATTTGAGGTTATGACGTCGCAGAAACCTGTAAACTAGTAACACAAAACGTAAATAAATAATAATAATAATAATAATAATAATAGTACTTACCAGTACTAGTGGTAATTCTGAATTCTAATTCCAATGAATTTATCAATTCGTAATCCATATTTTGACCATTAATCAAAGTGACATTTCCAGAGTCTCGGTCGATCTTGAACCAACCGGACGGGTCGGAAATCAGCTCGTATTTTGCCAGGGGGTCATTGGTTGCAATTGTAAATAAGTTCCCCGTTTGATTCTCCAACAATCTTTTGGAGTCCGAAGACAGGGCCCTCCTTCTCCTCACCTGTATAACTGAAGAGTAGGAAGGGTCACCATGGCCCACATATAACGACGGTGTTGGGGGAGATTCTTGCTGGCGGTTACCATCAGGATTTTCCTTCTGAAACTTGAGGGGGACATTTTTTTTCACAATCACTTTTACCAACGAAGAGGCGCTCTGATGTCCAGAGCTGTCCGACGCGAACACCTTGAACAGGTAATGGTGATTCTCGGGTAACGGAGACATTGTAGAAGTTACAATCCCCGTGGACGGATCAATTCGAAAAGGCGTACTATTTTCCTTGCGTGGGGCCCGGGTTTCCATAGAATACACGGGCGGGCCCTCACTGATGAGGTCCGGGTCGCGCGCGACCACCCTCAAAATGGGGGTCTCCACAGGAACTTTTTCATCCACTACGGTGACATAGTATTTCTGTTTCAAGATAGGGGCAGTATCGTCCACGTCAAGTACATCGACTCGGACGTTAGCCGTTGCAAAACTGCCCCTAGGACCCACAGCTTCGATAACGAACGCATGGGTGGAGGCCACCTCGCGATCAAGGGCCAGTTTTGTAAATACCTGTACTTCTCCATCTGGTAGTGTAGTAAGACTAAAGGCTTGTCGGGCCGGAGCTGGCCCAAGAATGTAATAAGTAATATCTCCAGGTGATAATGATGTTAATGAAGAAGAAGAATATGAACGAGCTGTTGCTGCAAGATGGTGAAGTCCATGCACAAAGGACCCAGGACTTTGGTTTTCTAGTATATATCCCAAATACTCCGGTTCCTGAAAAGCTAGTTTTATACTGCTCGGTTGGGACAATATGTGTACCAAAAAGTTATGGTCTACTGTTGAGTGATTTTCATATGTTCGGACGGTCACTGCGATATCGCGTCCTCGCCAGTGGCTTAGATCGGCATAGGTGACCACAAGACAGTCGTCCTTGTCCAGGGAAAATAAGTGTGGCTCAAGAATTTGTTCTTGAAGTTTAGGCCCGAATATATTGGCACTGTTTTTGTCGAAGTCGTGGGCCTGAACTTGGGAGACTCCGAGCAAGTATTGTGTGATGGTGTAGTTTGTTGTAAGATGAGGTCGGCATGGTAGTTTTAAAACCGGGTGTCCATACGGCACCTTGTCAGGTATATGAATCCAGGGTACTGTAGTTGCTGTACTCACTATTAGTCTGACTACTAATTGCAATAATAGTAACACAAACGCCATCTTCGAAGACGCCATGGTATTTATATACACACATATATATAACTGGAGAAGAAGAAAATTATATATATGTATGTATATATCGGGGTTTTGGGGTGTATATTTTGGTGTGTATGTGTGTGTGTGCGGGGGGGTTTTCTGTTAAAGGTGAGAGGTTTGTTCACCCACCTTTTGGGGGTTTTTTGTCGGTAGAGCTAAACGGGTCTCTCTCTCTCTCTACCGTTTTGTATTGTATCTCTTAACGACTGTGTGGTACTAGTTGTAAAAGCGGGCACACACACACTATATTAAAAACAACGTGTGTGTGTGCGTGTGTCTGCCCCAGAGGTTTGTTCTACTAAACTCCAGTTACGAGAACCGGGTGTTGCGGGGGGTTGGGGGGGGATAAAAAAGCAGGAGGAGTTCAAAAAGTGTAGAGGGCAAGGGGGAGTAAGAGGCCGCATAAAAATAAACAAGAAGAAAAAAAAAAGAAGGTAGGGGAATATAATAAAAAAAGGAAAGAGAGACTGGTGCACTTGCTGTGTTTGAAAAGGAAAGAAAACTCTGATTAGCTGATTATGGAGGGAGAGAAGTTATAATAAGAACAGAGAGACAAGAACTGACAGTGAAAGAGAGAGAGAGAGAGAGAAAAAGTATTAAGGGGAGGAGTCGAAAGAAGTAAGGTAAGAAGAAGAAGAAGGGGCGGAAGGAGGAGAGTTAGGTTGTTGATTGAGGGAGAAATAGAGATGAAAGCAACAGACAAGTAGAGGGGAATGTGATCGGCGAGCAACAACCAACCATAGAAGCGGTGGAATCGGAGGTGGGGGGGAAAGAGACAACGATTGAGTGAGAGAGAGAGATTAAGGGAGACACAGAGAGAGAGAGAGAGAGTGAGATTAAGGGAGACACAGAGGGAGGGAGTGAGAGAGAATGACAGAGAGGGTGAGCAGATAGAGAGGGTGTCAATTAGCTACAAAAAGAGTACGGAAGAGATATATCAAAAGGAGTTAGAGATAGCATTATAGATTAGTAGAGAGAATAAACAATGTGGATATAGAAAGAATGACAAGCCAGACAGAGGGGGGAGGGTGGAGACGGGGTACTACAGGTTATATACCGGGAGAATAGCTAGCCGAGAACGAAGACAGAAACTTGGGTTTGGACAACACGTTGTTTAATATAACATCCAATAAAGTACCTGACAATAATCTGGCACAAGCTCGCAACTGTGGGGCCCCCAGTGAGGATCGAACTCGTTACTGTAAATAACAATAATCTGTTAGGCTAGTTTGCTAACTATTACACTACGGCGTGGCGAACAGACACCTGACATTGAAAGAAGAAATTGTTGAAAGTTTTATTGTATAAGAGAACTACGTTTAAGAAGAAGAAGAAATGTTATGTATGTGCAGGCTAGAGCGACCCTCTACTGAGTGACCCCCACACAAATATTTTGACCTCTACAAGGAAGTAGATAAAATAGTTAGCACTGATAGATTAGATACGAACAAAAAATCAAATTCCGAAGGGCATTCTTTCTGTTATTGTTTTATATTATTTTTTGTGGGTGGATATATTTACTTCTACGCTAGAAATGTTTAGCGATCTATAATGCAAGAAAAGAAAAAGGAATTTATTTGGTAAAAGGATTCGTGTCAAAAATAAATAACAAAAACAACTACTTGTGGAGTTGAAATATATTCACAGTATTTTTTAAAACCAACTAAAAGACTTATTGTAATTCAAAATAATTAAACTAGTTGTTTTAATTTTAGCAAGAGTTTTTAAATTGCTTAATTAATTATTAAATAATTTTAAAAAAACTATTATAAATGGAATGTTTTAATAATACATATGGAAGATATAGTTTTTAAAAATGTATCTTTGTGGATAATGATTTAAATAGATAAACTTTTAAAACCTTACATCACTATTTTTATTGTCTTTCTTTCTTCAAAAGAATCTACACACTTGTCCGAGTCAGATCATGAATTAACAGGCATGTTTTGAAAGACCCGATATATTCACCAGCAAATTCGAGGACTGGGTTTTACTCTGCTAATTCTTTAGAAACATAGTTTTATTTTCCCTAATTTTTCTTTTTGTCTTAATCTTATCATCGTTTCTTATGTTTTAATCTCAAGATTAAGATTTGATTAAGTCGAATCCGATAAAAAATAGAAAAAAAAAGATTTCTCTAGTAATTTGTGATTTCAAACCATACATTACTTATGTAAATTTGTCAATTTTAAGAATAAATATCTTTTAAGGTTTTACAATGGGGTTCTATTTACAATGTAACTGTAATGCTAAATTGGGCATGTACTTTCCGCCATTTTTACGGAAGTAAGGCGTTTTTTTAAAAAATATTTTTTAAATAATTAATTCCCTGCCAAAATTTTTTTTTTTTGTTTTATTTTATTTACTTCATCTTTTTAATTTTCAATTTAAGCAAACTTTATTCAATTGTAAAATTAATTATTCCGGACATTAAAAAAAAAACCAGTGATTTTTCTTGCTTGTTTCTTTGTCCGTGACAATGGACTCTGCCACTTAAAGATAACAATTCTGCCGATAAAGATATCTCCTACCCACCATATGAATCAATGGACTCTTCCACTTAAAACAAGTTCAGTAGTTTCTTTTCTTTAAAAAGAAAATCAGCTCCCAAAAATTCAAATATGTATATCCGACGATCGGTGATTTCTTTTTCTGTTGCTTTTCTTAACTTCATAAAAGAGCCGCACTTTTCATGTTTGCATTATTTTTTTCACACCCGCAAAATCGCACACGTTGCACGCATTTTGATAGTCCAGAGTTTGAAACCTCGGACAACAACTTGATGGTAAGAGAAGAGATCGGGTCCTCCGATGTGAACATATTCGACAATATATATTGCAACAACTTTATCTTTCTTTTTTTCTTTTTTAATTTCCTCAATCCTTGGCCTTTGTTAAACAAAAGATAAGTAATTATTTCTAATTATTCGTTTTTTGTTGTTTATACTCCATCCCTTTTCGTCTTTCCGTAGAGAGAAAGCTGTGCGTTGTATATTCCTAACCGGAACCCAAGACCGGGGGAGACTTGTCAGAATTGGTCGTATAGAGAAACTAGAATAGTAGAGGGTGCCGGTCTGCCGATTAGTGGTAAAAGTCCCTAGCGAAGTAATGGCTTTGGTTCTGCTGTCTGCTGCAAGTTGAGGAATGGTGAATCCGACATTTCTTCTTCTTCTTCTTCTACTTCGGCAATTTACTCCAAGAATAACACGTGTTCTATCGAGATCGCTTCAGCAACAAGAATACCGGCTTGAAGAAGGAGGCTGTCGTCGTTGTCGCTGTCTTCGCATTTACCATTCCTGTGTTGACAAACAGCAGGAAAAAAAACCCAAAGCTTGCTTCTCCTCTCTTCTCTCTTCTCTCTTCTCTCTCTCTCTCTCTCTCCCTAAACCCTCAACCCAGGGTTGTCAGATAGTTGGAGATGTTTCTAGCCAAAAGCAAGCCAAAATGGCCAAAGATTGCCAAATGCCAAAATTGTTTATAAAACATTGCGATACTGCAATACACACCAAAAATAAGAATTTATTAAAAATACTACTGCAACAAACTCTACTTTTTTGTTCAGTACGAATGGCAGAATCTTGAAAGTAAAGGCCCAGTTTAGCATTACAATTACATTGTAAATAAAAAAAAAACTCACAACCATAAAAATTGACTTTTTTTCAAACTGACAAATTTCCTGAAGAAACGAAGGTCTTATGGATTTGAAACACAACAATTATTTTTTCTATTTTTATTTTTATTTAATAAAATGTTCGAAAAAAATGCCAAAAATGACCCTAAATTTTAATATGGCCAAACCAAAAAGTTCATGGCCAAATGCTTTTCAAAAAGGCCACATTTGGCAATAAAATAGCCAAAATGGCAACCCTGCCCTAAACGCTCAACCCAGTGTTGTCAGATAGTTGGAGACGTTTATGGCCAAAAACACGCCAAAAATGGCCAAATTCAAAAATTGTTTATAAAAACAATTATTTTAATATGTATTTTTATTAGATGAAGTATTATAAATCATTATTATTAATTTCTTTTCAATGTTGTTTCTGTATTACTATTTACCTTCATCTTATTTTTTCAGTTGCTTTTTTAAAAATTTTATCGCAACTTACTTCACAATGACGGCCTGTGTAAAGTTGCGATAAAAAGCAAGAGAAACATTAAGATGAAAGTAAATAGTAGTATTAAAAAAAAAATGATTGTTTATAAAACATTGCAAGACTGAAGTACACACCAAAAATAAGAATATATTAAAAATACCAGTGCAACAAAGTTGAAATGGCCAAAATTTTAAATATGGCCAAACCAAAAAGTTCATGGCCAAATGCTTTTCAAAAAGGCCAGATTTGTCAAATTTGGCCTTAAAATGGCCAAAACGGCAACCCTGCCTCAACCCAGAGCAAGAATGTAGAGGAACAAAAATCCCACAACACAACTTGCGCTACTGCTAAGACTACAACAAAGGGGTGGTGTACCTTGGCTCATATAGTAATAACGTTGCCTCTTTTCTTAAACTCTTTTTTCCGGGGTTCGAATCTGGGGAAAAGATCGATAAAGTTACTGACGACAGTGAGTGATAAGTTCTGTACTTCTAAAATGTATCTCCAATTCGATATGATAACATCTCCAGTAATTAAACTTGCAACTTGGCAGTATCAGTGACAATTTTCTTTCTTTCTTTCTTTCTCTCTCTCTCTCTCTCTCTCTCTCTCTCTCTCTCTCTGAGACCTTATTATAACCACAGATAATGTTATCAGCCGATTATTGTTATCAAAATTCGTCGGTCCCAAACACTTTATTTAAAGTGGTCACAATAATCTGCTTCATCTCTCTATACCCCTTCGCTTAATGTTATCAGCCAGTTATTGTTATCTAAAAAAACCTGTCCGCAAATGATCACAATAAGCAGCCTCCTCTCTATATCTTTCGATTAATGTTATCAGCCGATTATTGTTATCAAAATTCGTCGGTCCCAAACACTTTATTTAAAGTGGTCACAATAATCTGTTTCATCTCTCTATACCCTTCGCTTAATGTTATCAGCCAGTTATTGTTATCTAAAAA
>VCCN01000378.1:3565194-3576121 GCA_006491835.1 Architeuthis dux
GGGGAGGAAACGAGAGGTGGTGGGTTTTTTTCGGTATGTTAGCCTGTCAGACAGTCAGTGACGGTCATCGCTACTAGAGATGCACGCGCATCTAAAAACCTTAGCTGGTTTTAGTTAGTTTGTTCACACACTTATTCAATAGATAAGATGTTGCCGTGTCATCGAAAATCCATGGGATGCCATTGGGCAAGAATCCTTATTTGGCAGATACCAGCTGTCTTGTCTTGTACCGAAGAAAGAGCGATTCCGACTTTCTTTTTCCTTCTCTCTTGTGCTAATTTTCTCGGACATGGTTGCCTTGGAGCCAACGACAGATTTTTACCGTGAATTTCTCTTTTTTCTTTCTGGGAATGAGTTTCGTAGAGTCTCTAATCTGAGGCCCACAAAAGCCTTTCCCTAACATTCATCGATATTACATAATCATTATTGACTGATTGATTTATGAAATAATGGGTTCCAATTCAGATAATGCAGCATCTTGATTATGATCCTCCCACCTAAGGCTGGACACGATAAGCCATTCCATCCTAACTGCATTATTGCAATGTTTCTCTCAATTATTATTACACGTAACTCATGTGGAAATTCCACGGTGCATCGCTAGAGACGGAACTCGAAGTGATTCATCTATTCAAACTAGTATACCCGTGCCGTAAAAAAAAATGGCGGCATATATGAAATTTATATTTTGTTATGTCCTTATTAGAAGCGAGTCCTTATTGACTACTGAAATGTTTTTGTCTAATTCACTTCATTTTTACAGTTGTTGTAAAATTGTTTACAGTTTATCTCCGTTTAGGCCGTTAGCTGCCCTCCCTTTCCTCAATCTGTTGGCTGCTTAAATTCTTAATGCTTAAAATTTAAAGGAAACACTCATCAGTGTACCCATGGACCATTAGTAAGTCATCAGGATGCTAAGGTCCGCGTCGAACGTTCAAATCGCAGCAGTTCAACTTAATTTAATATATATCGCTTTCTTTCAGCGTGACAGACGGAGCAACCAACACATACTCTATTTATATATTGGACAACTAAGTATGCATAACAAATTTAGTTGCGCTGAGCCAATGAACGGAAAGTAAGGGTTCAATTCGTCCCCCAGGTCCACTAAGTATGCATATCGAATTTGATTGAGCTGCGCTGACAGACAGAGCCAGTTGTTTTATATATAGAGAGATAACGCAGAACAAATATTATGTAGACCTCTAAGTAATTGTTTATCTACTTACATATCTATATATCGGGTGTCCCAAAAGTAACTCGCGATTTGACCCAAAATTAATGTCGGTTCTAAGGGAAGCAACTCGTCCGATTAATTATCAAGAGTATTCAATTTTACTGGTAATTCTAGGTGTACTGGCGTTCTGAGTTGCTTTCCTTTAGATAGAACTGACGTTAATTTTGGGACAAATCGGGCGTTACTTATGGGACACCTGTACCTTTGATTAAAAAAAGGCCGTTATATCTAACTTTCAAGATCTTCACAACAGAGAATATTCCGCATTGACTCGACATTTCTATTTTAAATTTACGTGGAATGTGGCAAACACCAGCTTAGGCAAAAGATCCAAGATTCGGATTGCTGATTTTCAACGCAGACAGGCCCTTCCTACTTGGAAGACTGGCGCGGTGCAATCTTCCAAACACCCGTTTCACCGATTTGCCCATGAGCCGTACAAAGCAAAATGTAGTAAACATCTTCTACCTGCTGTGGTGGATGGGGTTGTCATCCATTTCTCACCAGTGCCAATGGTCGGTGTTCGAGCTCAGGTAAAATCCCGGATTCAGAATGCTGATTTTGAAATATTAGTCTGTATATCCTAGCAGCCGTTTGAGGGAAAT
This sequence comes from Architeuthis dux, assembly GCA_006491835.1. Taxonomy (NCBI): domain Eukaryota; kingdom Metazoa; phylum Mollusca; class Cephalopoda; order Oegopsida; family Architeuthidae; genus Architeuthis; species Architeuthis dux. Next base: position 3,567,037 of record VCCN01000378.1, read on the forward strand.
GAGGAAATTAATTCACAGCGATATAAAAGTAAGGACCCAGTTTAGCATTATACTTACATTGTAAATCGAACCCCACCTCCCGTAAAAAGTTAATTTTTCTCAAAAATGAGAGATTTCCAGAAGAAATGAAGGTCATATTCATTTAAAGCACATCAAAATACATAGGTATATTTTCCAACAAAAATACACCTGGTTACTAAACCGAACCTTTATAACATAATACCAAAGCGTATCCTTACCGACTGGCAACTGTTTATCGATATTTACGAAGGTTAGTTTAGTTTGGCACAGGGGCACAAGTGTGGAGCACCCAATGGAAATTCAAAAGGGTTTATCAATTACTTCTGAAGAAGCAAAGGGACACAACGTGCAAGCAGTTAAAAGTTCCAAAACTCAATGATCATTAGAAAAAACTACGATAAAACGACTGATCGTACTAAGAGGTTTGATTCTAAAATTGGATTTGCTTGACTTTCATTAGTTCGGAGCTTTCCTTAATCTGGAAAGACTTTTAAAGCAGTGGTCCCCAGAATTCCAGGTCACATTCTTCTCATTGCGATCCCAGGTTTCCTCAATACCACCCTCATTTTGAATTGTCATCTCACGTGGAAAATATAACCTACTGTGTATTACTCATATTATTCATATTAGCCTATATCATGAAATGTCGGGGTTTTGTTTTGACTGTTTAGCTCAGATATTCCGGTGTCGCACGTCACATGAGGCAACGAATTTGTCTCCATTTCTTGAATAATCAATGGTGACCCAGTCATCTTATTGAAAAAGTCCCAACTACATGTTTGCTCACCTATCTAAAGATAAGGCGTTCCTATGAAATAATCGAAATAGCGTAAAGCGAAGAAGAAATTACCATTAATTTATATAAATCTGTAACAATTGTAAGTTTTTACGGGACCGGCGTGCTAGCCTGACGCCCGAGATTGACTGCCTTACAGAGCTAAAGGGCTGGTTTGGACATGGAAAAGTAAAAAAAAAAAAAAATTAATTAAAAAATAAAAAGCTAAAAAGAAAATGACTTGTACAATCATCGTGAAGGATTCATTTTCTTTTAATAATAATGATTGGTTTCAGAAATCGGTCGTTATGCATGTGTATAAGCAGCAATGAGCACACCTCAAAACAACGCAGTTTCTGATTTTTTGTCAATTCATTTTTAATCCATTTGTCCAATTTTTCACATATTCCATCACCACTAAATGACGAGAAACAGAAAAATCTACGTGCCCGGTCGTTTCGTCGAACGACGTTTCACCGACACACAGTCAGCCAACAGCAGTTTCGTCCTGCGGACGATTTTGGAGACAACCTGCTTGACGTGTCTGCAGTGTTTCAAATTTGAAACGTAGATGTTTTACGTCTGCTTGATTATTTCTGTGACCATTCGCATTTTATCATATATGTTTGTTTATCATCCTGTATTTCCGATGTTGTTATTTAAGATGTGAAATAAACTTATTTTTCAGAAATTTCACTGTCCCCCCCCCCCGTTTTCTAACCTCTAAATGATATTTTTTAAAAAGGCAGACGGTGAAAAGCCAAGTTCGCAAAACCCCATGTTCGGCAAACAGGTTGTCTCCGAATCGTCCGCAGAACGAAACTGTTGTCGGCTGACCATGTGTCGGCGAGATGTCGTTCGACGAAACGACCGAGAACCAAAATCTAAGCTGTCCTAAAGGAGCTCAAATTGTTTTAAGGCTGTCTTCCAAAACACCCCAATTGGTCGTCGTTGATTATCTTGGTTGGCTTTTTCTTGAGGCCCCTTTTGAATATTTTCATCAACTGACCATTCTCTTATACAAAACATACACCATTAACAGCAACAGGCTGTTACTAATGGAATACTAAATATCACTCTCTGTTAAAAAGAATCAGCATCTTTTTGATGCTATGAAGTCTTCAGATGCTTCAACTATTGCTTACCCAGACAGTCATTGTGCAGTCGTTAATAAACAGTGGATGGGAGATAAAGAATAGCCTCAGGGGAGACTCCAAGGTACACAAGGATGCGAGTTTGTCTCGCCTAGAGCTTATTCTTTATTTTCGATCTGTGCTGTTTACTAATAACTGCAGAATGACGGTCTTAGTAGTTGCGATAAAAAAAACAACTGAGATTAAGATGAGAATTTTCAAAAAACAAAAACATATCTTCCCTACTCATTGAGGGGAGTGTATGTGCAAAATTTCAAGTTCCTTCTACGCGAGTCCGGATACATAGATATATACATATATTGTATAGTGCCTTCGTCCTCGGGAGGAAAATCGTGAACTTGGACAATCAAAAAGGATGACTCGAAAAACTTGTTTTTACAAATATGTGAACATATTTTTATTTCATAGCATACAGTTTGTCGGCCGGAGAACGAAGACTGGGAGAGGGATAAGGGTGCCGAAAGACCGTTCCCAACGGGGGAACCTGGCCTTGTGCCTTCCAGCTCGGCTGCTGGCTGTCTCTATTTTCTCTGTTCTGAGTCTTGAATTTTCTCCGTCTCGAGCTTCCTCTCGGCTCTGTGCTTCCTATCGGCTCTGAGCTTTATGTGATTTCGAACGCCCACGCTTGTGTCATTTCCGGTTTCCACATCCTATTTTTTTGGACACCCACTCATATACATATTTCCTAAGGAGACCGGGTCATTTCCATTAAAAATGGTTGACAGTTCTTCATCTAATAAAAATTCAAGATAATATAACCGCTTGTTTACTATTTTACATAGACAGTCTGAGTAGTTGTGATGAAAAGCAACTAAAAATATGATGAAAGAAATATTAGTCAAAAATTAATAATGGTTGAACATTCTTCATCTAATAATAAAGATAATATTAATACTACTTCCTACTTGGAAAAGAAGGAGGACCGTTGGGCAAGAGACTGATGGGCGTGGCCCAAACTTCATAACTCCATTCCATTGATTTCTGACCATTGGTTCGCGAAGCGTGTGGTCTCGCATAATCATGGAACAGAATCGTTCCATATGTGTTGATTAGTATTGGTTGTATTGATCTTAACTTTTCATGTACATGATCGATATTTTGACAGTGAGTAGCTGCCGTGATTTATCTCGCCCGTGGCATAAAAAATAGCGGATTAACCCTTTTGATAAATTGGTCGATAGGACAATTCGTCTCCGTTGTGTACTATAATTTGTTCACATTTGTTGGTTTGAGCAATACTCATTGAACAAATGATCTTATACCAATTAATGATATTTGAATTAATTCACCAATTGTTATATATATTCAAGAATCCTATTCATTACAGGGGTGGATCCAAGGGGTATTCCATGATCTTCTGGAGTTCTGCAATATATCTACCGACTCAGTAGCTCCTTTATCAGGCTGCATGAAGATTCAGAGCCATTCCAGCTCGAAAAAGGAGCAAGACAAGGCAACACCAGCTCACCCAAATTCTTTATGGCTTGGCTTGAAACGATCTTCTGAAATTTAGACCGGATAAATAAAGGAATCAAAATAGATGGCGAATTCCTAAGTAGCCTAAGATTTGCTGATGATATCGTCCTCATTGCCGAGAACCTTCATGAACTCCAGAAAATGTTAGACGAACTGAATGAAGAAAGTAGGCCTTCACTTGAACTTCAGTAAAACCAATGTCATGATAAATTCAAAGTAGACGCGTTTCAGAAATAGGTCGTTATTATTGCAAGTAAGAAGTGATAAGCACACAGCAAAACGACACGGTTTCTGATTTTCTGTCAATTTATATAAAATTAATTTATCAATTTTTTTCCTTTTCCCTATCGTAGCCAAATGATCAAATTATGATACTTAGTTTTAGAATAAAAATCATATCATATACACCAATTCAAATCCTTGATGGCGCCACGTTATGAATAGTCCTGTATCTGACTTTGTATATGTTACAACCTAATACATCTGATCACCGTAGCCCAGTGGTAGAGTGGTTCAATCCATCGCTGAGACATACCAAATATTTAAAAAATGGTATTCAATGCCTCTCCGCTAAGAACTTAGCACAAGGACTAGGATTGGGGAAGCTCTTGAGAAACCGAGGATAACGGGTTACGGTCAAATCACGTTGGATAATTACCTAAGTTAAGCAACGTCGAGCCTAGTCGGTACCTAGATGGGTGACCATTGGTGAAAACCAGGTGCCGTAAGCAGAAAGAAGCTTCGACAGGCCTGGCAAGCCGGAAGTGGGTCTTTCTAACAATTGCACGTGTGTACCTAACCCCGCGACACCCTCGATGGAAGTATAAGCGGAGAAGAATGATACATACAACCTAATGGTGTATAAAAGGACAACGGTTATCCGACATAATGATGCTTAGGAAATGACAATGTGGAGAATAATTTGCAAGAAATTTATTTAATACCTTAACATGTTTCGACGTTGTAAACGACCTAATACGTCGAAACATGTTAAGGTATTAAATAAATTTCTTGCAAATTATTCTGAGTCTCCACATTGTCATTTCCTAAGCATCATACAACCCAATACATATTTGCCTTTATTTCGTAGTAAGGAAAAATACTCGTAACATGGGTGCCATTTTCGGATGGCAGAGAGATCGAATGTCATACAATAAAAACGTTCACATCTAAATTCAGCTAATAATTACGCATTAGACTGCATATTACAGTAGAGACAATGGTAGACCGCATACCACGGTAGAGACTCGAGAGTAGACCGCAATAGAACCAATAGTAGACCGCTTACCACGGTAGCAACTTAGACCGCATAGCACAGTAAGAATTAATAGTAGACCACCCACCATAGTAGTCCGTGTATTACAGTAGAAACTTATTGCATATATGTATTACATACAGCATATTACAGTAGGAACAATGGTATATCCCATACCACAGCGTAAACCTAATAGTAGACCGCACACTACAGTAGAAACATTGGTAGACCGCATACCATGGTAGAAACTTAATAGTAGACTGCATATTACAATAGAAACAATGGTAAAACGCTTTACACAGTAGAAACGTAATAGTAAGCCGCAAATCACAATAGAAGCCTAACAGTATACTGCAAATTACAATAGAAACACTGGTATACCGCATACCACGGTAGGAGACTAAAAATAGACAGCATACCACAGTAGAAATTCAATGGTAGACCGCACCACAGCAACACCAAATCCTTTGTGAGAAACAAGTGAGATTCGGAGAGCTTAATCTTAATCTTATCAAGCAATCGGCCTTACTGTTGACCCTTGTTGTGGGGATTATGAACGAATTCACATTGACGTAGCTTCACATGTCCTTGTTTTGATCCCCGTTACAATGCGTCTTAATTGCTGTTTTTTCTCGAGAACTGTTTTTTATCTGGTGTTAATATCTACTCCAGTTTGTTCATGTGTGATTTCAGCAACTGAAAATATAACATTTAAAAAAAATGATTCTTTACGGAAAGGTTCCATCACACTTATTCGATAATTATTCAGTACGTATGGTTGTTAGATATGGACACGGATAACTTTTTACCCTATGATGGCGAATGTCACCCCAGAACTGATTTAGACAAAATAGATTATGAACTCTGACCCCACACTTCCGTGAGAAGAGGGGTCTTCCTGGGGGTCTAAAACAATCACTCGATAACAAATTATCTCTGGGAAAGAAATTAGGTGTGAAGTCCCAACCGTTTCGGTCCCTCTTCCTTTCCCTCACTTTATATACAACCTTGAGTGTATGTGTGGTCGGCCTTGTGTGTGCCTGTGTATAAATGTGTATGTCTATACACGTATGTATCTTTAATATATACCAAGGTCCGATAAATAGTCAAATAATTTACAATAGTAAAATCATTTGCAATGTATTTACATTGTATACATATATAGTCCAGGAGCTAAGGCCACTTTATTTATGTTTCTGGGTACCGAATGTTTGATTGGTGGCCTAAGTAGATTAAAGTACGAGGAATCCAAATATGTAAGTCTTACAACTGTCAGCTTGTGTATTATGTGTGGAGATTGCAACGTTTTATCGAATATATGGGGAAAATCAGTATGAAGAAAAAAAACGAAAGAAATGAAACATTATCTCCCAATCAAAAACCCATTACTGGATCCGCCTCAAAATTTAATCACCTCTTCCTCATCACGTGTCATTCCCTTCCACGGAATCTCATTAAAATCCATTAAGTACTTTAGAAGATATTGTGAGGACAGACAGGAGCGAATACAGAAATATATGGAAAAAAAGACCCCGCAAATAATTCATTGAGAACTTTTCGAGATATCGTATGGACAGGCGGGGGTGAATACAGAAATGTAAGAAGAAGAACAAAAATGAAAATATCTTTCAATCAAAAACGAATTCCTTGATACGCCCCAAAATTTAATCACGTCTTCCTCATAAATAAAGTGGCCTTGGCCCTTAGACTAATAATAGACCTATTCTCTCAGGAATGCTTGCCTTAATTCCTGACTGCTAACAATCTCTTTCTTTCTGACTTTCAATTCATTTGTATAGTAAAATCATTAGCAATGCATTTGTATTATACATGTAAAGTCTCTATTTTGTTAGTAGCGTTTTCAAAAGTCCTGACCATTGACAATCCCCCTTTCCATGATTTTCAATGCATTTCTATAGTAAAATCATTAGCAAAGCTTTTATATTATACATATAATAGCCCTATTCTGTCAGTAATACTTGCATCAATTCCTGACCACTGACAATGCCTTTCTTCCAAATTTACAATGGATGACTATAGTAAAATCATTAGCAATGCAAATAGATTATACATATAATAGCCACACTGTATCAGTAATTCTTGGATTAATTTCTGACCACTGACAATCCCTTTCTTCCTCACTTTCAATGCACAGCATACAGACCGAGTGCCGAAAATTGCTCATACGAATTTTAGTCAAAGAATTGCAAAGTTTGATGCTGAAGCGTATTATCTTCCCCTACCGCCAGAATATTTAGTTTCTTAATGTAGAACATGACTAAAGCTAAGCGGGAGAGTGATGGTGTAGCAGCAAAGTTAGCGAAAAGAAGAGGTTAAACCTTATCTACGTATACTAGTGGGGCCGCTTAGCCAAATAATTGTGCATTTGGTAAACTTATAGCCAAGGGCATTCCGAAAGAATTGGATATTGAGTCATCATGGATTTTCAATATGTCGCCCTATTTAAAAATTCTGCATCATAAAAAATGTATGATTTGACACCGAGATCATCCATATCAGTCTAGTTTAGGCAATTTTATTGCAATCACAACTTTCATACCAATCATGGCGGCCATCTTGAATTTTCAATGTCTTGCATGTATTATCCAAATGGCAATTCCCAAAAACTATGCATGGTAAATAAATTCAAATAATTATGTCCTAAATATAATATTATATCCATTGCTGATAGGAAAATGTATCTGAAAACAGTTGTCACTGGCAGCCATTTTGAAATGATAGTATTTCATGTATATGAGTTTTTATAGCTTGTTTAAACTTTCTTCGTTCCAACTGTGAACCATTTAATGATTTGATCAATATATAAATAGCGTTTTACTGTGTTTTTCTGCCCATACTTAATAATTTGGCACGATAACAACCGAGGAATTGCAAGAAAATACCTCGTATTCTTCACCACCTTTATATTTAAGTCTAATATTTGCAGGCATTGCATAATAATGCTATGCGAATATTTGCGTAAACAATTATTTAAATTCTTCCACTGTAGCAGAAATAAGAATGGGAAAACGCATAATTGGCACGCACTCTAGCCCCAAAAGAGCCAAATCGACTAATTTTGTTTCGGTATGTCAGCCAGTCAGTCTGTCATTGACGGTCGTTCATCTAAAAACGTGATAATTACTCGGTTAAAATACGTCTTTGTAGTAATTGATGAGTTGGCAAATATTTGAGTGGAGAAATAAGTCTCGTCTGCTAATGGCTTAGACAAGTTGTAGAGGAGAGTAAGGCTGGAGAGTATGGTGAACCGGAGTGAAAGGAGACAACAGTTGGGTCTTAGAATCTCAAGTGGTAGGAGCACGCTTAGCAGACGCGTATGGCAGGGATGGAGGTATTGCGTTCCCCACTCGTCTGATAACGTCTCCATTTATTTTGGCACTGCTCATTGCTTATTGTTGTACTTGCAGAAGTACCCGTCCGTACCCGGGTTTCTAAATATCTAAAAATGAACGCAATCACATGAGTTCACTATAGTTTTTTTATCAATTGCTTTAAAAAGATGCTGACAATCTCCAGTCGGTCCGGGATTTTGATTCTATCAGAATTGTTGTATCCAATCAATTGAGAAAATAGTTTTATTTTACCTTCATAAAAATACGCAACAACATAAATAACCAAATATAGAACACAAAATGAAATTCTATTCTTACCATGTGTGTGTGTGGGTAATTCACTTATTGGGCGTGTCAATGCTGTGTAGAGTGGAAAGAATTCATAGATGCAGAGACGTATAATGATGTCTGCCCCAGGCAAGCAATTGCACACACACGCACACAATTATGATTTTCTTTTTTATCAACGCACAAATCTGAACTTACACTTATGAATGTTAGTGTAAGTATATCATTCTATAATTCACTGAATATCCGTCCGTCCGTCTGTATGTGACAGCGTAACTCAAGAACCACACAACATTTACCCATGGAATTTTCTATGTGTACTAATGGGACCCCGGAGAATGTTTTTAGCAAGTTAGTTTTCGAAAATTCAAAATTTTAAAAGTTCTTCTTACTCCGGTTGCGTTCGTGCTTACATAAAAATGTACTGTTACTTTAATTCAGCAAATGTTTGTTTGTCCGTTTGTGTAGGCATAACTCAAGGACGGCTAGAGCTATGGCCACCAAATTTTCTGTGGTTGCTAATGGGATCCCGGAACACGTTTTTCCCATATTACTTTTTGAAAATGAAAACAAAAATAGAGTAGGGTCTGCGTCCACGCTCTCTCCGATAATAATGATCTGATCTATTTTATCTATATAATACTAAAAGTCTGATTCCGTTTATCTGTGTGTGACTTCTAAGTAGCCGAAACGGTGCTTTGGAGCTAAAAAAAGCACTTTTGATCTCTTATTTGGACCAAAGGCCCCATTTGCGCCTTCCGCA
>VCCN01000378.1:3715918-3729716 GCA_006491835.1 Architeuthis dux
CCCCCCTTTTCCATCCTTCTGTTTCTATCCCCTTTTTACATTCCTCCCACTTATATATATTTGTTGATATTCCCCGTCAAATTTAATAAAACACGAATGCACACATGGCTGTCGGCAAGTTGACTTAAAACAGGGACCGCCCGGAGATTCTTTTCCTGCGTACCTGACCGTAATCCGTGACTGCCATTTTGGGAAGGACGGGAGGCAGAAAGGGTGTGAGGGAGGAAGGAAAGGCGGGTGGAAGGAAGGGCAGGAGGGGGAGGGGGTTGAGGAAAGGTGAAAGCGAGGAACAGCTGGAGGGGGAAGGACGGGATATTTGGAAGGACGAAAGTGAAGGAGTATGGTAGGATTGGAGGGAGGGAGGCCAGAAAGTAGAAAGGAAAGGGTGGGGCAAAGAAGAAAAAAAATGGAAGGTGAAAGAAGGAAAGAAAGTGGGAAAGAAATGAAGAAATTGTAGACTAGATGGGTGGTAGAGAGAGGCCGACAGAAAGACGAAGGAAAGGAGTAATGGGAAGTAAGACAAAAAGGAAGGAAGGAAGGAAGAAAGAAACTAAGATAGACTGGTCTGGTTAATCACTCACTTGATCAATGTCTTTTTGAAGCATGCCGTGTTGGGGGTGATCAATTCAATAAATTGGGAAAAGGGGTGATCAATGAATAAATTACTTCTCTCACCTTTTATTTGACAGGGATCACTAAAAGTCTAAATTTTCAAAAAAACAAGTGTAATTGCTGCCAGACACAAACTAATGGATCAATTTAGCATAAACTTACATTGCAAATTGCACCCCCCGGACACACACTAAACACCTATTTTGGAGGATGGATTTAAACAAACAAAAAGGTTTTTTCTAGACATAACAATGAATAAATGTTTAAATTTTCCGCCGTCTAGCTCCATTGGCACCACCTGTATGCATGATACATACATAACCATCAATCCAGCCAGCCAGCCAGACAAACTTAAAACTGAAGAAACCTAAGTTGTCTGTTTTGGTGACAGTTTTAATTGACGGTTTCTTAAAAGAAGGAGGGAGAGTAAGGAGAGTAAGGAGAGTAAGGAGAGGATGAAAGAAAGGATGTTGCCAGGAAGTCATGAACATGCATGAATGTATTTTCCCCGGGGAGAATTTCCCCGTGTTTCCGATGTTGCATGGTTTTCTCCTGGGAAAGTACACGAAGAAGAAAACCTGCCGTGATAAGAGCATCTTTGATAAAGTTCATGTACCAAAGATCGTGTCTCCTATCTGTTGCCACACACACACACGCGCATACACCCACACACGTACAAAGAGAGAGAGAGAGGGGGGTTTAGAGAGAGTATGTCTGTCAGTAATGCCTGCATTAATTCCCAACCACTGACAACCCCCTTCTTTTAGATTTCCAATGTATTTCTAGAGTAAAGTCATTAGCAATGCATTTACATTATACACTTAAAAGCCCTATTCTGTCTTGCGTTCATTCCTGACCACTGAAAATCACTTCTTCTCTCATTTGCAATTCACATCATACAGATTAAGTGCCGAAACATAGAAGATTTAGGTAAAATATTCGGGTTAGGCAGTCCATCTAAGTGAAATTTACTCTGACAGAAAGGGTTACGGTACTTTCGTCAACACCACTTTGGTCTAAAATCACTTTGGTCTAAAATCACCTTTGTCTAAATCACTTTTGTCTGAAATCACTTTTGTCTCCACAATATCCCCAAAAGTTCTCAATGAATTTAAATGACATTTTGTCGAATGTTGGGCCTTTTGCTAATGAAGAATTGATGAAATTTTGGGGTGGATCCAAGGATTTGTTTTCGATTCAGAGGAAATGAATTCGAGGATCCGTCCCAAAATTTAATTAAAAAACATCTCTTAATCGAAAAGAATCCCTGGATCCACCCCAAAATTTAATCAATTCTTCCTTAGCCCATGGCCAACCATTCCCTGTGTACCTAATCCTGCGACACCCTTGATTATAAGCGGGAAACGATAATCCATAATACAGACTGGGTTTAAATGCAATCAGCGCAAAAGTGCATTTTTTCCTTACCTTCAGTACATACAGGGTGTCCCCTAATTATCTCCCTTTTGTAGATTATATACAGGGTGTCCCGTAATTATCTCCTTTTACTCACAAGTTGTAAGGGGAGTAACTTTGTATTGACTAAGCACCTAAGAGTAAAAGCAAAGTTCAGTTTCTCCACTAGTCAATACAACGTTACTCCCCCCTCACTTTGTATTGTCTAGTGAAGAAATTGTACGTTGCTTTTACTCTTAAGTGCCTAGTCAATACAAAGTTACTCCCCTTACAACTTATGAGTAAAAGGAGACAATTAGGGGACACCCTGTATATAATTATTAGAGTGAATTAAACTGTTCGCATACGTTAAAGGCGGCGTAAGGTCATAGAAAGCCAAGAAAAATCCGATGACTGAATAATGACGCTATGAATTTATATGAATAGTAGACTTTATCAAAAAGATTCTGAAAACTTTTGTATCAATCTAATATGATGGAATACAGCTAAAAGGTAGCATACGGCCATAGAAGGACAAGGAAAATACGTTGATGACTGAATAATGATGATATGAACTCGTATGAATAAAAGATTCTTGATCAAAAAGATGTTGGAAACTTTTGTATGAATATAATATCAATGAATATAGATGAAAGGTTGCATAAGGTCATAGAAAGTCAAGGAAAATACATTGACGCTTGAATAATGATGCTATGACTTTATATGAATAAAAGATGTCAAAAAGATGTCAAAAAGATGCCAAGAAGATGCTGGAAACCTTTTTATCAATCTGATATGATGGAAGACACAATATATACAAAAGGTGGAAAAAGGTCAGAGAAAGTCAGCGAAAATACTTTGATTTCAATGACATTTTCTGGAAGGTTGGGCCAAAGAATTGATTATATTTTGGGGCGGATGCAGGAATCTTTTTTTTTCGATTGAGAGATATTTTTTTCCTATATTAAGACATTAGTCCGAAAATTGAAAAATCGAAACATAGTTACCTCTCCCTGCATCACTGCTATATATAAATTGATGTTCATTCAGTTTTTAGTTAGTGTATGACGTTGGCAGATGTTTGCACTCGCTGAATGCTTTCTAGTTGTGGACCTGTGCAGGGGCTGTGGTAAATTTAGGAAATCCCAACTACGGAAGAAGTGATTAAATCTTTGGGCGTATCCACGCACAGTTAACCTCCTCTACATTGTAGCTATATGACCACACGACATATCCAAAGGTTCTCTGTCTGTCTATACGATATTTCCAAAAGTTCTCAGTGAATTCCAACTACTGTTTGTGGAAGGATTAGCAATGGGATACAGGAGAGGTGATTAAATTTCGAGGCTGATCCATGCACAATTATCTCCCCTGCGTCGTAGTGGCAATGGCGTTGGCAGAGTTATGCGCTCTCTGAGTGCTTTCTAGTTTCTCGCGAGGTACCACTCGTTACATTCTAAACCATCCAACCGCCGACCATCGACTTCCCTGTGGCTCGTGTTAGCGTTCCCACTTTGCATCAAAAATAACCTCGCCTCCACGCGCCAAAACTGACATCAAAAGTCTCGTCACGTGTCCAATTCACTTCCGGCCGGCGCCATCTATCAGGAAAGCAAAGCCGCCACTAAAACATTTCTCTTGCCCTTCGACCAATCAGTTTTCACCAGCGAATCTATTCCGAGAGAACACATTTCCGATCAAATCGCCCGAGCTCAAAAAGGGAGAAAAAAAGATGGCTGCCGTCTATTTCGATAAAAAAAGGTTATTATAGAAACGCTATTTTGCAGTCTCGTTTGAATCTATATTTTATTTTCCAATTATTATTATTACTAGCAGAAATACCCGGCGTTGCCCGTTTTTTAAAAATATTCCTTAAGAAATTACAATTATATGAGTGAGCTATAATTGGAATAAATTGCATTAAGAAGATGCTCACAGTGTACACTTGATACAGCAATGTAGCTTCAACACGAATTGTTGTAATCAATCAATGCATAATAGTACAGTGTTACCGTTACAAATAACCGAAAAAACATAAACAAACAAGCCTGACTGCTCCAGGGTCAAACTCTGCTCCTACTTCTACTTCCTTGCGTAATTCTACTATAAACTTTGTAGGTATGTAAGACTTGTCAGTTTAGCGCATGTGGTAACTCACCAGGCTAGCGATCATGAGTTCAAATCACGGTAGGGATTTTACATATTGGTTTACCCCCCTATTTTGGGGGAGGATTGTTCTTGTTCTTGCTCTTGTTCTTGTTATATAGGAAAATAAAGTCAACTCTGAGTTTGTCCTGAAGTTTGACAAAATAGACAAATATAGGATGTAAAATGAAATGTTATTCTTATAAAATTCTGAAATTGATGTGAAAAAACAAATCGATTTTTTATGTTCACATAAATACGTAAATCTTTTTCAGTCCAGTTAGGTACATGGACATCTTTTTCTGATCAGTAACGTCTGTTGCTGCTTCCTGTGGAACGGCCTGCAATAATTGTCATATAAAATAATGTTCCGTCCGTCGTACCAATTTAGCCAATTTAGATATTTTATATTTAAATTTAGATAATTCTAAAGAGCGGAAGCCAAGGGAGATAATGTATAGAAACTATGAAGAAATATTTGTAATCTTTATTTATAGAAACTAAGAAGAAATATCTATAATCTTTAAATTTTATTTTATTATTTTATTTATTTCTCCAGAACCGCTGATCGAAAACACTTCAAATTTGACACTGCACTGCCTTGTGTGCTGCATAATATATTTGGCAAATGTTAACTCATACAATGGCCAGGTGTTGTGTAATCGCAGTGCACACACAGTGACAGATTTATCATCAATTGTAGTTAGATTAGACCCTAGAACCCTCCAAGAATTGGTTAATTTTCAGAAAAATCAATTTGTTATGGTTTTAGCAAGGGGCTCTATTTACAATGTAACTGTAATGGTAAACTGGACCGTTACTTTCCGTCTACTGTACGGAAGTGAGTCTTCGAAGTATTCGGTTACTTCCTCTTGTTCATTTCGTTAACTTCCGTGTTTGTAAAAATTCAATCAGTTCAAATAATTTGTTGTGCTTTCATTAAGTATTTATTTATTTAAAAAAATTTTTTTTTTGGGGGGGAGGGGCACGTGGGGCTGCCCTAATGTGCGCGTGGGGGTTTCGCGCGCGCATTCCTGGGCAAGTCCGTGTGTCTCCTCACCCCCATAACCCTTAATGGAAGCACCAAATATCGGCATTAAAATATCAAAGAAGCCTAGATAACAACCTTCACAGGAGAAGTAACGGAATACTTCAAAGCCTCATTTCCATACAATGGACAGAAATTAACGGTCCAGTTTATGATTACAGTTACATTATAAATCACCCCACCCCCATTTAAAACCTTAAAGCATCGATATTTCTAAGAACTGATAAATTCCTGGGAGGTTCCATGGTCTAATGGATTAAACACAAAAAAAGTTACTGCTGAATTCTCTTTTTGACTAGGTTCAGGGAAACAAATTATTCTTTCATAAGACCTCCGTTACTTTTGGAAAAGTGACAGTTGTGAAGAAAACAATATGAATTGAATTGAATAACAAATGAAAACATACAAAACATAAAAATGTAAAGAAGAAATAAATTATTTATGGATATGCTTTTTTATTAGTTCTTTTCGCAATTCTTTCGCAATTAATTTTCTGTTTCTGTGCTTTTTCAATCCACGAGTTGCAGTTAAATCCACGTAGTTTAAGCCCCCAGGAGTAGTTGTGATTTTGTAACTTACTCCTGGAATAGTATTCGTTCAGACTTTTACATCTAAATTTATATAAAAAAACATCTAGAAACATTTAGATTCACCAGAAATCTAGGAAATGTATTACATATTATTTATATATTGAATACGGCTTTAATTGTCAATATTTACTTCATTAAAATATTAACAATATTATTTATTTTATTGAAAATCCTCTAAATAGCAATTTCTGACATCTATACGCAACCAAAAACATCTAGATTGTCAACACTGGAAAATACCGTTTGACTACAGTAGTCGAATAGTCATTAAATGAATTCAGTTTTTATGTTTAAAAAACAAAACAAAATGGAGGTAATCCTGTATTTTCTGTAGCCTATGTTATCCGTTGGGTTGTGTTATATTTGCATGAATATTCTTTTAAAATTCACTCCTATTGTTTAGGTCAGCGGTTCCCAACGGGGGGGGGGGGGTAGTCCAAGGTGGGAATAAGGCTATTAGGTAAAAATAAGTCCAGTCTAGAGATAGGGTTTTCTGCACTTCTGTCTATCAAGTCGAAGGCTAGAAATAAGCTCTAAGTTGAGAATGATTTCAGATGTGCTCTCTCACTAATAGACCCACAAACCGAAGAACTAGTAGAAAAAAAAAAACAAGAACACAGATCACATTGATGTGTATATCAGTTACGATAGTAGAATTCTTATTTTTGGGGGGTAATAAATTGGAATTTCAAATGATGTGTTCTAATTATTTTCGCTTGTTTTCTTTGAGTAACAAATACACAGCAGCAGCTATACAATTATAAAATTAAACTAATTCTTAGTATGAAGTTGTCTAATTATACGTAAAATAAAGTTATTATTTGAAATTATTCTTTGTTGTAACTTAATAAATGGAAGGGGGAATGCTAGTAATCTTATTGACAAAATTGGGGAATGACTCAAAAGGGTTCGGAACCACTGATTTAGGTGTGCATAGACTTGCGAGTGACGTCAAAATCATATAGAAAAGTATGGGTCCTGATCAATACCCAAGCAGGCGAAGCGAAGCTTGGATATAATAAAATACAATCATCTTGATAAAACGTCTGTTTACTTTTTGTTTTATTGAAAAGCTTTCGCTATGCCGACTCCCCTCTTTCTTCCTTTCTACTTCTTTTTCTTCAGAAATTTTTGTCAAACTCCAAGACAAAGTCAGAGTTGACTCTCCTTTCCTATGTAACAAGAACAAGAACAATCTTCACCAAAAATAGGGGAGTAAACCGATATGTAAAATCACCATTCACCTACCTTGATTTGAACTCTAGCGTGGTGTGTTACCACCTGCGCTAAAATGACAAGTCTTACATGCCTCCAAAATGTATAGTAGAATTACGCAAGGACGTAGAAGTAGGAGCAGAGTTTGACTCTGGAGCAGCTAGGATTGTCTTTATATTTTTCCTTTTTTTTCTTTCTTTTCCGCGTTTTTCTCCTCTCCATTCTTCTTTCTTTTGCTTTACTCTTTACCACATTGTCTTTCTTTTTTTCTTTCCTTCTTTCTTTTTTTCTATTTTCCCTCTTATCTTTTTATTTTTCTCCTTTTTCTTTCTTTTTTCTTTCTTTTTCCTGTTTTCCCTTTTTTATTTTTCTCCTTTTTCTTTCTTTCTTTTTTCTTTCTTTTTCCTGTTTCCCTTTTTTATTTTTCTCCCTTTTCTTTCTTTCTTTCCTTTTCCTGTTTTCCCTCTCCTTTTTTATTTTTCTCCCTTTTCTTACTTTCTTTTTTTCTTCCCTTTCTATTTTCCTTCTTCTGTTTTCTATCCCCTTTCTCTTTCTATTTCTTCTTCTTTTGTTCTTTCTTTCTTTCCGCCCATTTCTCTTGCTTTCTTTCAGTTCAGCCTTACTTTCTATTTCTTTCCTCCCTTTTCACTCGCTCTTTTTTCCTTTCCCCCTTTCTCGCTTTCCTCGCCTTCTTTCATCCCTTCTTCTTTCTTTTCTTCCTTCACTAATTAATTCATACTCTCTACAATTCTTCCGTAAAATATCTCTTCAATTTTCCCGCCCAGCCCTTTCCCTCCCCCCTTGGCATCAAAACAACATGGCCGTTGCCGAAAAGACTCAATAATCCAGAGAAGGCTTAGTTTCACTTGCCTCACGAAACTACAGAAAAAACGATATTAGAAATCGAAAACGCGATATATTGATGCGACATATCGCAAACCGAATATTTTTCCTGGTCTCAATGCTGATTTATATCATATTGAAGTAGTTGGCAATTCTCTAATCTGACAGTCCCACTTTCCTGCACGTTGTGAATTTTATAACATTTTTGTCCTCAAATTCCTTTTAGAGCGAATAATCCAAGATGGTGGCGTTTGGAGCGGGCTAGATGGCTTAAATTTACATTTTATAATGGTGAATATAAGACAAAGGCGTTTTTTGACTAGAGAAAAAAAAAGAAGAAGAATAGAAAAGGCGAATAGAAAAGAAAATGAAAGATTTTAGAGGATAAACTGAGAGAGGAAGAAGGACGAAAATAAATATGAAAAGGAAAAATATATAAGACTAGCCCGGCTGCTCCAGAGTCAAACTCTGATCCTACTTCTACTTCCTTGCGTAATTCTACTATAACTTTTGGAGGTATGTAAGACTCGTCAGTTTAGCGCAGGTGGTAACACGCCAGGCTAACACACTAGGTCATGAGTTCAAATCACGGTAGAGGAATGGTGATTTTATCGGTTTACTCCCCAATTTTAGGCGAGGATGGTTCTTGTTCTTGTTATATAGGAAAGTAAAGTCAACTTTAGAGGGTAATAGAGATAAAGAGAAAGATAGAGAGAAAGTGAGAGAGCGGGAAGGACAAAAAGAAAGACGCAAAAGAAAAATATATAAGAAATATCGAAAGAAAAAGGGGAAGGAAAGACGGCCGCAAAGGAAGGGAAGGAGGAAGGAAGAAAGAGCGGAAGAAAGAAAAATGAATATTTTTTAAAAACATATCTCATATCGCGGTGTTTATTTTTTAAAACATATCTCATATCGCGGTGTTTATTTTTTTAATATATCTCATATCACGGTGTTTATTTTTTTTAACATTTAACCAAACTCGTGTTTAAATAGCGTATCTATGGTCTGACTTTCAGGATTGTTATTTAGACGGTGGGTAAAAGTGAGGAGGACAAGAAAAGAAAGAAAGAAAATAGAAAGGGAAAAAGAAAGAAAGAAAGAAAGAAAATATGTTATTAAGACATAAGGAATAACCGATGATGCAGAAAAGAAGGCGACAAGTCGCAAAGTGAACATTATTCTGGACCCCATACAGATTTGTACCATGTCCAATCAAGCGCTCAAAACAGCTTTGTTACGCAACTATAATTTAAAAGATAAACACGCAGGCACACAGAGAAACCACAGCCCTGACACACACATACACACACGCACCCTTTGCAACCACAATAACAAGGACGACAAAGTGTTGCCAAGTATGGTTTGTTATTTATAGCTAAAGATCTATGGCTAACATAAGAGAAATGTTTCCATTTCTTGTTAATTTTATAGCTAAAATTTTCATCTGCACTCATTTGAAGCCCACTTATCAAATAAAATAACTATATACTAAGACTCTAGAAGAAACTATTAATAAAAATAGTACATTTACTTTTATTAAACTTACTGATTATTTTTAAGAATGGCCAGATGTTCGACTATCAGCCATCAGCTAATTTGGCAACCCTGCAACGACGATGACGACGATAAGCCTAAACATATTCACAAAGAAAAGAAAGAACCCTCTCCTGGAATCAATGCATACTTTCCTCCTGACGAGATCACGGCACGAGATCTGTCACGACTTCATAGGTTCGACCCAGAGAAGGAAAACTCACGCCCAATTTTCAAATCTAAACAAGCGACCAATGGTGTCAATAGCTCAAAGAGAAAACGTCACGATTTTCAAATCTAAAGCCTTGTCCATACTTTGTTATTTTCTGTTTTCAAAGTAACATCCTTTTTGTCCTATTTTTTTTGTTGCGCTACGCTTCTCTAGCAGTGATAGAACATATCTCATATCGCGCTGTTTTTTGAAACATATCTCATATCGCAGTATTTTTTTTAACATACCTCATATCGCGCTGTTTTATTTTTATATATCTCATATCGCGCTGTTTTTTTAAAAACATATCTCATATCACGGTGTTTTTTTTAACCATATCTCATATCGCGGTGTTTTTTTTAACCATATTGCGGTGTTTGTTTTTAACATATCTCATATCGCGGTGTTTATTTTTTTACATATCGCGGCGTGGTAGCGGGAAGGACAAAAAGAAAGACGCAAAAGAAAAATATATAAGAAATATCGAAAGAAATAGGGGAAGGAAAGACGGCCGCAAAGGAAGGGAAGAAGGAAGGAAGGAAGAGCGGAAGAAAGAAAAGTGTATATTTTTTTAAACATATCTCGGTGTTTTTTTTTTAACATATCTCATATCGGTGTTTATTTTTTTAACATTTAACTGAACTGAACGCATCTATGGTCTGTCTTTCAGGATTGTTATTTAAATAACCGGCTGGACCACTTGTTGTAACCTGCACTTTTATTACAAAAAATATACACATCTTTCAATATAAAAGCTCGTGTCACTTTTTGTTTGTTTGCTTCTTTGTCGTTTTCTGTCAGGCTAAAGCGAAAAGAAAGACAAGAGGCTAGAACATCACTATTGCTGATGTTTTAGTAGTAGCACGGAAAACAATTTCACTAACTGTAGGCATCTCCGATTTTTCGCGAATAAAACTGAATGATTTTTCTCATATTAAAAACAAAATGCTCTTTTACCCATCATGTGGTATCATTGTTTTAAAATTGTAAGAAAACAGAAAATATGAAGAGTTGTATTAAATCGACAGAACAATAAATTTCGTTCGGGGTATGCGTCTTTTTGTTTGCAATAAATGCATTTATTCTAAAATATACAATTTATCCATACGTAAATAATCCCGTCATTTACGTTTGTTTTTTTTGAAAATCCAGACTTTTAGTCATCACTCTCCAACAAAATGTGAGAGAAGTAACTTATTCATTGATCACCACTTTTCCGATTTATAATTGATCACTCCCAACGGGGCATGCTGCCAAAAGACGTTCGTCAAGTGACGGTTTCTATTGAGTGACTAGTATATATATATATATATATATATATATATATATCTATATCGGTCTGTTCATTTCCCATCTGTCTAATACAAAGTGTTCAACTTTCGCACGCATTTGTATCATAATTTACCTAAGCAATCCGATTTTAAAACCTGATACAATATGAATATCTGGCAACTAAAATATCGAATTAAATGTATTCAGTGATTTGTGTCTTATTTGCATTAAAAAGTCACGATCATCTGCGGCCTGGTATCATGAATGGTCTATGATTTGTATTCATTCGCGTGTGTTGGCATCGCCAGATGAAGGAGGCGGCTCGCTCGTATTCTTCCGGTGTTGGCCCTTCGCCTGGTAAGCTATTCCTGGAAAGGTGCGAAAGTTCAGGTTGCATTACGTGAAGGCAATGTATAATGGTTGAAATCTTGTGAAAAGTTTATAGGTCACGCATTGAAACACAATTCAACATTCTTTTCCATTTTTTTAAAACACGTTTTGTTTCTTTTGTTTTCTGCAAGCATCAGCTCTTCAAAGAATCAGACGATTCTGGTACAAGGCTATTTTATGAAGAAGCTTTGGTTTATATCTTTACTAGTTTATATCTATCTTAGTCTGTTCATATCTATCTCAGTCTGTTCATATCTATCTATCTATCTATCTATCTATCTATCTATCTATCTATCTCAGTCTGTTCATATCTATCTATCTATCTATCTATCTATCTATCTATCTATCTATCTCTTCAAAGAATCAGACGATTCTGGTACAAGGCTATTTTATGAAGAAGCTTTGGTTTCTATCTTTGCTAGTTTATATCTATCTCAGTCTGTTCATATCTATCTCAGTCTGTTCATATCTATCTATCTATCTATCTATCTATCTATCTATCTATCTATCTATCTATCTATGTCGGTATCTTTCTTCATTTGCTTGTAACCAAGATATATCTCAGCCTGTTGTCATCTATGTATATAAATATATAGATATATTTAGCTCAGTGTGGTTGTTTCCTAAGACCAGAGTAGTGGAGTTCCTGGATAGGATCGAACTTACTAAACTATCCATTTTGTCTGCCAATGGTATGGTATGCACCGAGACCACCTCCGTTATTTATTTTGCCTAGTCTAGCACGAAACCACACTAATGGGGAACTCAATCTGTTCATATCTACCACAATTAGTGAATATATATATACATTTGTTGTTTGGATGTGAGGGAATCCGACAGAATGGTGGATATAGTTAGGCAATGTGGAAAAGAAAGATTGTGAAAAGCGTGTTACGTCTCAAACATGTTTATTATCATGAAGATACATCTTCATGCATTTCGTCGCTGCGAGCAATGTCATCAGAAGAAATGTGAACGTAGCAGAGTCGTGCTATAATCCATGTGGTGTGGTGTGAATGAACTGGGATGTGTTTTTTTTATATCCCAGATGACCTGGTTTGTTAAATGGGGAGTTACTTTTTTTCTTTGGTTCTTTTAATGGGTCTGATTTATTGCTTATGTGCGTATGTGGGGTGTGTGTAACTCACTAAGCGGAGTGTGTGTGTGTAGCTGAGTATATATGTGCTTATATGCGTATGTAGTGGGTATATATTTCTATGTGGATAAAAGTGTGTGTGTGGGAGGTATGTGTGTGTATGTGTGTGGTGTGTATGGTATGACCTGTATTATATCCGATACCATGTGTGTGTATGTGATTATCTATGATTGTGATGTTGTGTTGTTTTAGTATGATCTTAATACCGGCCAGTTGGAAATATCCAGGTTTTTGGTGTATTGTGTCGCATTCGGATATGATCTATCGTCGTTTCATGGAATTATGTATGTGTTTTATGATGTGAGGTTTTCGAGACGAAAATCAACCATGCGAGCAGGCAGGCTTCAGAAGTGGCTACTCGATAATAGATCACCTACAGGCAATAAAGCAACTAATCGAGACATCCTTATAATACAACAAACCACTCTGTTTGGTCTTTGTAGATTATGAGAAAGCATTTGACTCGGCAGAACACACAGCAGTCTTCAACGCAATGCGTGAACAAAGCGTTAACGAAAATTATCCAAAACATATACGAAAATGGCACAGCAATAATTAGACTACATTAATATACAAATAAGATAAAGATAGCAAAAGGAGTAAGAAAAGGGGATACAATATCACCTAAACTATTTACAGCGAGCATTGAAAGCATCTTTCGGAAAACTGACTGGGGGCGGAATGGGAATAAACATAGAGGGAGAATACTTAAACAACTTAAGATTTGCCGATGACATTTCTATGATGTCCGAAGCATCTGACGAATTACAAAACATGCTAACCGATCTAAATAGGGAAAGTAAAAAGTAGGCTTAAAGATGAACAGAACAAAGACAAAAGTAGTGTTCAGCGATAAAGTCCCCAAAACGGTCATAAAGATAGAAGGCGAGATTCTAGAAGAGGTCGATGAATACATCTACCTAGGTCAGGTAATAAAGCTACAGTGAGACCATGACTGCGAAATATAACGAAGCATTTGGTATGAATAGAGACATTCTGAAGAGCACCTTGCCAATGTGCCTAAAACGTAAAGTATACAACGGCTGCATAATACCAGCCATGATTTATGGATGCGAAACATGGAAATTAACCAAACGAGCTGAAAACCATCTCAGAATAGCACAGAGAGCCATGGAAAGAGCAATGCTAGGGATAACTCTAAGAGATAGAAAAAGATCATGGATCAGAGAGTGGACTAGAGTGAAGGATATTATACTACTAATTAAGCAGCAAAAATAGAGATGGACTGGCCACAGTTTGTTGTAGTTTGGAATTGTGTGGGGGTATGTATGAGCCATGGTTTACCACATACTTATATTTCAGCTCTGACCTGTAGTCCCTTATCAGTTTGTTATTTTTAAAGTGTTTCTGGCCTTTTTCTGTGAACT
>VCCN01000380.1:50954-79413 GCA_006491835.1 Architeuthis dux
GACTTCATCTATGTGCAGTAAAACCAGAGGACACAGCCTTAACTACAAATTCAGACCTCCACGGGTGTTTCTTCTCTGCAAGAGTGGCAAACGCATGGAACAGCCTAAGTGAAAAGACGGTCACATCCGAGAATATCAATATTTTAAAAAATAATCTTTATTTTGATATCTGATTTAATGACGCAATTAACTGCTGTCAAAAATATTCAAGGATCATCATCATCAGCCAATATAGGTCCCTGCTGGACAAAGGCCTTTCCCATCTCCTTCCATGACGACCTAGATTGTGCTAACCTTCGCCAACTCTTACCGGCAAACTTTTCTATCTCATTCCCTCCATCATATGTATGGTCTTTTCCTACTGCGTTTACTGTCCCATGGACACCAATCAGTTAGTCTTTTCCCACATCTATTGGCATCTCTTCTTGCTAGATGACCAGCCCATCTCCATTTTTATGCTTAATTAGTTGTATAATATCCTTGACTCTAGTCCTCTCTCTGATCTATGTTGATCTTTGTTCTATCACTTAGAGCTATCCCTAGCATTGCTCTTTCCATCGCTCTCTGGGCTATTCTGAGGGGGTTTTTTTAGCTTGTTTGGTTAATTTAATTTCCATGTCACGCATACAAATTTTTTTTAAAGAAGACTTAAAGATGAACAAAACAAAGACAAAAGTAATGTTCAAGTATATTATTAAATAAATGCAGGTTTGGAGTTAGATACAAATAGAGAAAGAATTTTTAAATAACATGTTGAAATTATTGACATTTTTTTCCATCCTCTCTCGGAGTTTTGTATTCTTTCTCTATTTTTCACGACAATGTAGGTATATTAATGATTGATTAAAACAAATACATATTACATTTAATCAATATGAAAAACGTATACATGTTGTATATAATAAGCACATATAACAATCTTATTTATTTATATACATTTTATTAAAACCTTGAACATTGTTGTTATAATAAATATCATATTTCTTTTTTAAAATTATATACGTCTATGGAAAGCACTACATATTCTGGTAATCTATTCTATATTAAATTAAATTAAAAATTACGTATATATATAAATATATGAAGTCGTGAAAATTTAATTTATAGACATTCTATTATTTACAATATGTGACCGTATAATGCAGTAGTAAACAAATTCTAGTATTTAACTTCGTAGTTGTTTTTATCACAACTAAAATGAAGGTAAATAGTAGTAAAACAGATTAATAATGGTTTATAATAATATATTATAATATACATTTATTGGCCAATTTTCGTCGAAGGTACCTCGTACATTTTCAGCAATTTAAACCATTGGCGATTTTTGCTACGGAAGACCATACGCGTAAATATCTTCTGTTTTTATTAAGAAAAGACGTTGTATTGTTTTTTTGTCATTCTTTCGGCATAGAAATTATTTATATATATTTATCAAATTAAAACTACGTATTTTTTTGTAAAAAAAAATTGAGTTGTTTTAACTTTTTTTTTATAAAAAAATAAATACGTAGTTTTAAGTTGATCAAAAGTTTACGTAAATATCGAATGAAATCAAACTTTTCTTTATAAAACATAAGTAAATATGTAGTTTTTCCGCGAAATAATCGACTTCGCCGATTATGTAGTGTGAAATAAAGTATACAAGTTGCATATACAAGCACGTATTATAACAAATCAAGTTTACACGATATTAAAAACCTTAAACATCTGTTGTGTCGTATTTTAAGTATAATTCATGTTGATATTATTTATATCTGGTGAGAACACTACATAATCTAATTAATAAACTAATAATAATGTTTTACAATACTTCATCTAATAAAAAATGAATAATGAGAAGAAATAAAATTATAATGCAGTATCTAACAAGAAAAAGAACAGACTCTGTTCAAAACCTGCGATGTTTATACAATGTTTGACAAAATGAATGCGGGATTGGGGTTTACAATTGTCTTTCGTTTTTTTTTAAACCTGTTGAAAAATATACATTTTTTTAAATGTATTATCACAACTAAAATGAAGTTAAATCGTGGTTTAAAAAAAAAATGGTTTACAATAATCTCCTAATTAATAATAATATAATAATACATTTGTTTAGTATGAAATAAAGTATGTATACAAGTTGCATATACAAGCACACAATAAAGATTACACAGTATTAAAACCTTAAACATCTGTTGTGTCACGTATTAAAACCTTTAACATCTGTTGTGTCACGTATTAAGTATAGTTCATTTTGATATTATTCTGGTAATCTAATTAATAATAATGCTTTACAATACTTCATCTAATGAAAAAGAATAATTATAGTGCAGGATTGGGGTTTACAGTTGTTTAATTTACATAATAGATTTATTTAGTGGAAAAAAAAGTAAACAAGTTGTCTACAAGCACACATCATAACAAATCAATTGTACAGAATAGTACAACCTTAAACATCTGTGGTGTTGTAATAAGTATAATTCTTTTTAAAATTACATCTGGTGAAAAAGCACTACATATTCTGGTTTATTAACAATGGTTTGCAATACTTCATCTACCAAAAAATAAATAATAAAAAAAATGATGATTATAATGCAGTATTTAAATAGATATATAAATGCAGCAGGGCTCAAAATTAAGTTGTCTCGTCGGCCCGGGGACAGTAAAAATGTGTTTGGGATGAACAAGCATCTTTCCCGGGACGGCTCTGGGATGGAAGTGATTTTTTTTTTTTTTTTTTTTTTTTTTTTTAAAATTTTGTGAGGATTGTTCAAACCTGTGACCCCCGCCCAAGGCTGCCCAAATATCTACTTGCCCAACTAACCATAGTTGTATTTCCTTAAGTATTGCTATTATTACTAAATAACCAAAATCAAAATGCCAACTAACGAGAGGTATATGTATTCACTCGTGTGAGCCTGTCCGTCCATCTGTCAGGCCACACAATATCTGTAAATAAAAGTTCTTGTGGAATGGTCTATGGAAGAATTGATTAAATTTGTGGTCAGTACCTAAATAGGTAACCGCCAGGGACGGTAAAAATGAGTTTGGGACAAACAAATATCTTCCCTGGGATGCCTCCGGGATGGAAATGATTTTTTTGAAAAAAAATATTTTTTAAATCACTTCCGTCCCAGAGGCGTCCAGGGAAGATATCTTTGGTGAGGATTGTTCTTGTCGTTTTGTTGGTTTTGTTACAGTAGAAAAACAAAGTCAACTCCCGGTTTGGATTGGGGTTAGACAATTATTTATTTCCTCAACATTTTAATGGTGTTTTTATTCTGCTACTAATAACTAACAACTATAGATGATAATAACAAATTAAAGAAACAAGATTTTGATTTTGGTACGGTTTACATTTCCTTCGGGGCAGTTAAAATTGTTTTTAGAGGCGGTTCTGGGACGGTTGTGAAAAAAGTTTGTCTGTAGCCCTGCAATGCAGGATTTGAGTTTAATACGTTTAAACTGTAAAAAATCAATTACTGTATGTTTCTGTCCTCTCATAACTTTTTTCTTTTACTCAATGTATTTTTTCTATTAAATTGAAGGTAAATAGAGTCTGGGGGTGATCAATTGGAAAAAAGGGGGTGATTAATGAATAAGTTACTTCTCTTGCCTTTTGTTGGGCCGTGATCAAAAAAAAAAGGAGTTTGAACACTGACGGACACAATTTAGCATAAACTTATATTGCAAATAAAAACAATTTAGGGGGTAGATTTTAAAAAGTTTTTTCTAGACACTATAAGGAGTAAAGGTTTAAATTTTCATCCCTCTAAAAAAAAAGATTTAATTGAGCCTTACCCATGTATGGGTGATGAGCATATCCAGACCCCACCCTTTCTGGATCCGTGGCCAACTGCTCTAGAGAAAATGTTCAGCATTTACTTTTTATTTTTTCTCTTGTGTTTCTGTATATGTTATGCATAATTTAGCCACATGTCGTAAGTTCTGAGGATCGGATTCAAAGGTGTTAGGTTCAACAACATTAGAGAATAGGAGGGATAGGGGGCACTTAATAATAGATGTGTTCAGAATTATTTGGGGTTTATTCCCAACCTAGGGCCAGAAGGGATAGGGCGGACTTAATAATAGACATGTTCAAATTTATTCATGGTTTATTCAAGGGCCAGAACAGGAATTTTGAGCCGGAGGGTTTATTAAGTAAACTCTATTCACCCCTATTAATAGTATCACTATCACAAAATTTCATTCCCCATACTTATGAATATTAATTCATTGATCAAACCCTGCATTTGTTTTTCATATCTGTAAAATATACAGAAACACTTCTTTTTACTCCATATCAGTCTGATTAGAAAATGGATATAATAACTTTTGTTTTTAAGGTTAATTGATGATTACTCGGGTTTATTTGGGTTTTTATTTATAAAATTTCTATATCTAGATCTGTGGTTCCCAGCCTTTTCGAGTCATTCCCTACTTTTGTCAATAAGATTACTAGTACCCCCCCTCTATTTATTAAGTTGCAACAAAGAATAATTTCAAATAATAACTTTATTTTACGTATAATTAGACATTCATACTAAGAATTAGTTTAATTTTATAATTGTACAGCTGCTGTGTATTTGTAACTCAAAGAAAGCAAGCGAAAATAATTAGGAACGCATCATTTGAAATTCCAATTTATTACAAAAAAAAGAAGAATTCTGCAATCGTAACTGATATACACATCCATGTAATCTCTGTACTTTTGATCTCTGTACTTTTGCTGCTAGTTCTTCGCATTGTGGGTCAATTAGCGAGAGAGCACATCTTAAATCATTCACAAGTTAGAGCTTATTTCAAGCCTTCAACTTGATAGATAGAAGTGCAGAAAACTATCTCTAAACTGGACTTTTACTTTTACCTAATAGCCTTATTTCCTCCTTGGACTACCCAAATCCCCCCCCCCCAACCCGGTTGAGAACCACAGATCTAGATATATAAAACAACATTTTTAATTGTATTTTGCCTGTGCAAAGAGGGCGGGGTGTCTGGACCCCGGCTCTGGATCCGTGCCTGCAACCCTAATGTATTTTATACGAGTAAGAAAGTACCCTGGACTCAGAGGCAATAAATATACTCTAGAAGTAGATTAAATATCAGAAAATTCTTTTTTAGCAATAGAGTTGTAGGTCTTTGGAATAGTTTACCCGAATATGTAGTCAGGTGGAGCCTAGAATGCGCTGGCTGCATCCCTGCAGAGGGGTAGGACCTTCCCGACCAGGGGCCACATTTTCTTTCACCAAAGTCACAAGACTCTATTTAAAAAAAAAAAATAACTGTTTACCAAAGTCACAAGACTCTAATTTTAAACTGATTTCAGCATTAAATGACCCAGCAAACCACTAAACAAATCAATCAATCTAACTATAATTTGTCCACAATACTTTGTCTACATAAATTGTGTATTCAAAAAGAAACAGAATTCGGCACTAAATGAGCCACCAAGGGTTGATGTGCCGTTAAACAAAACAATCAATCAATCAAGATGTGGATACTTTTAAAGAATTATATTTATTACAACACCACAAATGCTTAAAGTTTTTAATATTGTGTACACTTGATTTGTTATGTGTACTTGTATATACAACTTGTATACCCTTTTTTTTGTTTTTGTATTTTTGCACTAAATAAATGTTATGTATTATATTAAGGCGGATCCTATTTATTTATTTTTTTATCATTCCATCTGTCTAGTTAAACAATGGATATAATATCTTTTTTGTTTTCAAAGTTAATGCATTGTTTGGGATTATTTGGTTTGTTTTTTAAATACAAATTCTTTGTCTAGATAAAAAAGAATTTCAATTGTGATTTGCCAGTGCAGGGAGGAGTGCCCAGACCTCCATGGACCCGTGCCTGATTGTTTTAGGTTTGATGTCACTTGTAGAAGAATATTTTTGCTAAATATTCAAGTTTTTTCCATTTTTTTAAAGAGCTGTTACTAACTTTGCTGTCTGAATGACGCATACTGTATTAAGTGTACTAAAACTTTAAACAACCCAGAAAGTGGGACGAACATCCTGGCATATTGCCACAGTATTAACAGAAAAATATACATGTTGGGTGTAGCAAAGGATATATTACAGCTTTTTGTTTTTTATATGTATTGAGAAAATGTCAGTAGTGTAGTTAGAGGGGGGGGGCTTGGCTTCTCGAGGGGAATGAGATTTGATGAAAAAGGAATATTTGCAATAAATAGACATGCACTATCACTTAATTAGTGAAAAACAAAGGCTGAATTATTATTTATGCGATTCATATGTGTACAAATATATCTAAAGCAGTTGTCCCCCCCCCCTCAGGGGGGAATTTGGGTAGGATTAAGGCTATTAGGCATACCTGCCAAGTCTCACGCATTCTGTGTGAGACATGCATTTTGATACATTCTCACACTCACACACATTAAAGGAAAATTCTCACGCAATTCATCAAAAGTGTTAGATTTATTTAGATTTATTAAATTGGTTTAGATTTCTGATTAAAAAAATCCATTTTATCGAACTTTAGAACTCACATTATTTTAAAAGATCACATACAAAACTTTTTAAATATATTTTTAATATACTTCTAGACAACACTTAATTTCAGTAGTTGCTATGCCCCAAAAAGCAATTTTAGCCAATGTTGGATACATAATTTTCAGACTCCAAGTGCAAAATGGTTAGATTCTGGTCAAATAACACTACGGTAGGATTCAAAATTTGTCCGTCTGTGAAGGCAAAGTAGAAGCGTATAGCAACCGTTTTCACTCTTCGAAGATCAGAAGTCAAATGAATAAAATAGTTTTATAAACAAATAGTATCGAAACAGCAAGTTCATGTAGCTAATAAACATTGGTCGTAAAACATCATAAATATTTTCCATTCAATCAGAAATGCTTCTAAAGAATATTTAAACGTGTTAAATAGACTTCTAGACAACACTTAATTTCAGTAGTTGATATGCCCTGAAATGCAATTTTAGCCAATCTTGGATACATAATTTTCAGGGGCGGGGGGGGGTCCACACGTTTCTCATAATTCTCACAATTCTCACTCATTCTTAACATTGAAACTTGACAAGTATGCTATTAGGTAAAAATAAAAGTCCAGTCTATAAAGAGAGGGTTTTCTGCACTTCTATCTATCAAAGTCGAAGGCTCAAAATAAGCTCCAAGTTGAGAATGATTTAAGATGTGCTCTCTCACTAATAGACCTACAAATCGAAGAACTAGTAGCAAAAAAAACAAGAACAGAGATCACATTGGTGTGTATATCAGTTACGATAGCAGAATTCTTCTTTTCTTTTTTTTTTTTGTAATAAATTGGAATTTCAAATGTGTTCTGATTATTTTCACTTGCTTTCTTTGAGTAACAAATACACAGCAGCAGCAATTATAAAATTAAACTAATTCTTAGTATGAAGCTGTCTAATTATATGTAAAAGAAAGTTTTGAAATTGTTCTTTGTTGAAACATAATAAATGGAAGGGGGGATACTAGTAATCTTATTGACAAAAGTGGGTAATGACTCAAAGGTTGGGAAACACTGATCTAGAGTGTTCTAGTCGTTTTGTAAGTATTTCAGAGAAAATAAATTTAAATGTTCGATACCAATGTAATAGGGCCGTAGTTGCCACGGTCTTTATTATCTCCTTTCTAGTGAAGTAGGATCAGTATTCTCAGACAGAAGTGTTGAGGCATCTTTCCTTCTTATGTGCTCTGTATAAATAGCTGTGCTAGTCCTTTGTGAACAACCTCTCCTGTATCTTCCAAAAGGTCTGTCGTTATGCTATCCTCACCGGGGCCTTTTCTGCGTTTCATATTCTCTCTCTTATGTCTGGAGCATCATTATCTATCGGAGTGTCAGTCGGTGGTACTTTTATTTTCAAACCATACCGGTTATTGTTATTATATAATGTCAGTAGAAATGTAGTAGGTGAACTAGTATTTATGGGAGGGGGTTCCAATAGCCCCCCCCCCCTTCAGCTATGCCTCCGATAATATTACTGCTCTTTTTGACATGTATGAAAAACTTTTTACATTCTTGTTAATCACTGCTACCCACAGCACTGGTTTATTGCTGGGTTTAGCTTATTCATGTGTTTTGACATTTATGTATTTGTGTATCCAGACTTTGCCCGGCTCTAACTGTTCATAGTAGAAACTTTTCACACGCACTACCCTCATGGCGTAGGGGAAATGTTTTTTGTTTTTTGATAATTCCCCTCCAAAATAGGTATTTAGTGGCCGGTTCAATATGCAATGTAAGTTTATGCTAAATTGGTCACAAGTTTGTGCCCACTTGTTTTTTTGAAAATTCAGACCTTTATTAGTGATCACAGCCCAACAAAAGGTGAGAGGAAGTAATTTATTCATTGATCACCCCCAACATAGCATACATATTAGTGGCAGTGATTCATAATTTCCCTTGGAATGCTAGTTTCCAATTGTTTTGTTTTGTTTTCCCATGTAACTCAAACTCAGTTTAGTTAATAGAAACCATCAACAAAACTGTCACCATAGGTTTGTAAGTTGGTTTGGCTGGATGGCTGGCTGTCTGTATGTGTCGCGTGTACAGGCCGTACCAATGGTGCTAGAGGGCTGAAAATTTTAACATTTACTGTGTGTCTACCAAAACTTTTTTTTTTAACACAGATTTTTTAGTGGGGGTTCAATTTACAATGTAAGTTTATGCTAAATTAGTCCCATATTTTGAAAATTCAGACTTTTCTAGTGATCACTGCCCAATAAAAGGCGAGAGTAGTAACTTATTCATTGATCGCCCCTTTTTCAAAGTTTTTATATAGATTTATAAATTTTATGTATAACATCAACATCAGCCATCATAAGTCCACTGCTAGACAAAAGCCTTTCCCATCTCCTTCCATGACCTCTGCCGCATCTTACCAGCAAACTTTTCTATCTCGTTCCTACTGCGTTTACTGTCCCATGGACACCAATCTGTTAGTCTTTCAACCCATCTATCGTCATTTCTTCTTGCTAGGTAATCAGCATATCTCCATTTGTTGCTGCTTAATTATTTGTATAATATCCTTCACCTTAGTCTTCTCTCTGATCCATATTGATCTTTTTCTATCTCTTAGTTATCCCTAGCATTGCTCTTTCAATGACTCTTTGTGCGATTCTAAGTTGATCTCAGTTCATTTTTTAATTTCCATGTTT
Organism: Architeuthis dux; assembly: GCA_006491835.1. Taxonomy (NCBI): domain Eukaryota; kingdom Metazoa; phylum Mollusca; class Cephalopoda; order Oegopsida; family Architeuthidae; genus Architeuthis; species Architeuthis dux. The sequence goes on from VCCN01000380.1 coordinate 60,106, forward strand.
CGCTGGTATTATGCAACCATTTTATTTCGCAGTCATAGTCTTTCTCTAACTTTATTACCTGAACTTTATCGTTAAACAATACTTTTTTTTACTTTCTCTATTTAGATCCGTTAACATTAGGTACTCCAATGAGTTTTTACAGGAAGATCTTATACATCTGGTGCCTGTTTCCCCTTATAGGTCTTGTTATTCTGTTATTATGATTATTTATTCATTTGCGGACTCTCTGCAAATTGAACACTTACAAAAAATGGCCTTTATAAAACTGAAAAGCCATCATTTTTTTTTTAATATGTAGACATTGTGTACTTGCTTAAATTTTATACGAAACTGAAGAACATTTATTTTTCTACTAGGTGATATTGGTTCCAAAGATATACATCGAAAGAGGAGGTGTCAGCAATCATTTATTTATAATCACCTTTTATTTCGACCACAGTAAAAAACCGTCAGTGTAGTTTGGGCACTGTAAACACATTAAATTGAAAATTTGCTGTAAAATTCCTTTTAAGTCAAACGGTGACAAATAAGACACCAATAGATTCAGAATTGGACATTCTTTATTATGGCATGCATAACAGTTTTGTATTTAGTCAACATTATGGAGAATGAACACTTGAGAAACAGGGGAAAATTAGTGTTACTGTGACATTTTCACCCCAAAAACTGACTGTTTGGACTACCTATTAACATGTTTTTTAATTCTTCTGATGCTTCCAACATCAAAAGGAATAAATGTTTAAATTTTCAGGTCTCTATCTCCATTGGAGCAGCCTATACGCGTGACACATATATACATACGTACATAGCCAGCCAGACCAACTTGAAAACTGTCCCTAAAAAAGGTCATAAAGATAGGAGAGACTCTAGAAGAGGTTGATGACTATTTCAACCTAGGACAGGTAATAAAGTTAGAGAAAGACCATGACTGCAAAATAAAATGTTGTATAATGATAGGTTGGAAAGCATTCGGTATAAATAGAGACATTTTGAAGAACATCTTGCCAATGTGCTAGATGTATTCATCAACCTCTTCTAGAGTCTCTCCTATCTTTATGACCTTTTTTAGGGAATTTATCGTTGAACATTACTTTTGTCTTTGTTCTGTTCATCTTTAAGCCTACTTTTTTTTACTTTCCCTATTTAGATCTGTTAACATGTTTTGTAATTCTTCGGATGCTTCTGACATCTTACGGTGTAAGTGTTTAAATTTTCAGCCCTCTATCACCATTGGAGCGGCCGGTACGCGTCTTACAAACGTATATAGTCAGCCAACCAAACTTGAAAACTGAAGAGACCTATTTTATTTTGCTGCCATGGTCTTTCTCTAACGTTATTACCTGTCCTAGGTAGATGACGGTTTGTTAGTTTGTTGGTTGTCACACATGAAGGTGAAAAAGAAGACAAAGCCAAAAAATAAATGTTTAATAGCAAATAACGGCATAGTAAATAATGTATCAGCGTAACTGCGAGATGTTATTTTTCCTTTGTCAAATATAAAAAGAGAACACATGAAAGAATAATAATAGGCAGATATCATCATCATCATCATCATCAACAGCCATTATAAGTCCACTGCTGGACAAAGGCCTTTCCCATCTCCTTCTATCTTGTGCTAGCCTCTGCCACGTCTTACCGGCAAACTTTTCTATCTCGTCCCTCCATCTTGTGTCTGATTTTTCCTACTTCGTTTACTGTCCCATGAGCACCAATCTCTTAGTCTTTTCTCCCATCTATTGTCATTTCTTCTTGCTAGGTGACCAGCCCATCTCCATTTCTGCTGCTTAATTATTTGTATAATATCTTTCACTCTGGTCTTCTCTATGATCCATGTTGATCTTTTTCTATCTCTTTATCCCTAGCATTGCTCTTTCCATGGATCTCTGTGCTATTCTAAGTTGGTTTTCAGCTTGTTTTGTTAATATTTCGCATCCGTATGTCATGGCTGGTATACGTTGTATACTTTACACTTTAGGCACATTGGCAAGGTGCTCTTCAGTATGTCTCTATTCATACCAAATGATTTGTAACCTATTGTTATGCGTCATTTTATTTCACTGTCATGGTCTTTCTCTAGCTTTATTACCTGTCCTAGGTAGTTGTATTCATCAACCTCTTCTAGAGCATCTCCTTCTATCTTTATGACCTTTTTGGGTACTTTATCATTGAACATTATTTATGTGAAAATAAGTATCTAAAAACAATTAAGGCGTGGTCAGTCAGGGTGTTAACCAGGCCTTTGATTTCCTCACTGTTTTTATAGGATTGGCAAGTTTTCCGAGGTGCGCCTTTTTGTATTTAAAAAAAACAAAATGATCAAAATAGAGCTCAGGTTAATTGGGAAATTGGACTTAGGTTTCTATAGGGAATTAGCCATTAAATGGCTAGTGAGAACGCCTGCTAACACTCTGAGCAGTGTTTCTCAAATGGCAGAAAATACACTAAAAATTGGTCAAAAACATGCTAAAAATGATCAAAAGAGAGCTTAGCTTAATTGGGGAAATTGGAATTAGGTTTTTATTGGGAATTAGCCGTTAAATGGCGAGTGAGAACATGTCTGCACTCTTCCGTCTGTCACACTTTAAAAATTAAAAAATTTATATTGAAAGGGGTGGGGGTAGGTGTGAGGTTCTGAGAATGGAATCACAACATACAGACTGCGAAGAGGGTGGGGTGAGGAGTACGCAAAAGGATAGAAACATAGTGCCCGTCAAGAAAGCTAGAAAGTAAAATGAGGTGGAATTGAATTCCCTTTCGAGTGTCTGTGAGCAGAAGACCTGGTTAAGTACCGGAGATGATCACTTCAAGCAACTCCCATGAGTTTTTTCACATACTACAGTGCTTTAGATTTCCACCCTCAGATATACCGTTAGCAAAGCAACAGATATTTTATATAAAATGACCCAGATTTTAGAGGCATATAAAATTTACCCTAGTATCAGATAATTTAAAGCTTTAATACAAAAATCAGTAGATTTTGTAATGATTGATACAAAACAAACTTTGTTGAAATTAATATTAGCTAAGATTCACTTTATTGTGTTTACCTGTCAATCAAGCACTCGTGGTGTGCCCAAGTCTCGCTCTTTGGCTAAAGGTCACACATAAGCAATAGGTGTCACTTAAGGGCTTGGCCTGTCATTAAGTATAATGACAGTGGGTAATATTTTGGCAATTCAGCAGAATTTATAGATGATAATAACAAAGTAAAGAAACAACATTTTAATTTGAGGACCGTTTACATTTCCTTTGGTTCGATTAAAATTGTCTTGTGGGATGGTAGTGAAAAAAGTTAGTCTGTAGCCCTACCGCTTTGGAATACCAGGTGCCGTAAGCGAGGATGGTGAAGTGAATGACGCCACTTTGGGTGCATGTCACCTCTAAGTCTATTTCACATATTGCCAGCCAAGACAAAAGAAATTTATGATTTGGGAGCGTACGGCACCAGCTGTTGGTTATGGGAAGCTTATAAATCTGATCTTTTGCGGACGTTTTATCTAAAATCAATGTTCTGCCCCCCCCCCAACTTATTCTTTCGAAAAATGCTACAAAAAGCTTGCTTTAAGATTACAGAAAGAGTAAATAAACCAATTATCCCCTTCAATTAATTTTTGCTAGTTCATAGGTGTACAATAGATCTATTCCGAGTCTATGGATGACTTGAAAAATACATTGATTTCTGACAGATTTTGAAGCTCTATTTTCAAAAATTCCCTAAGCAGCCTTTTGTTCATAATTATCTTCATCAATTAGATATCTAAATATCATCATATATCCATCAATTGAATAATGTACTTTTTACAATAGGGGTGTTTTCCAGGGTGTGGTCTAAAAAAATGATATTCTAATGTGTTCCTTATTTTTTCGAAAAATGCTACAAAAAAGCTAGCTTTAAGATTACAGAACAAGTAAATAAATGAATTATCCCTTTCAATTATTTTTTTGCTAGTTCATAGGTGTATAATAGACCTATTCCGAGTCTCGATTTCAATTTAATAAAACAAAGGGAAAAATACCTTGACCTCTAGTTATTTTTGATTCCCAACACGCATGGTTGTTTTGGAAATACACGATTTATCTTTGACTAGAATAATGTCGATTTCGTTGGGACTTGTCTTCCTTGGACTCATTTTCACAAAGAAACTCAGGTAAGGTATATTTCCATAACTGAGTCTTATTTGAATGGAGCAGGAAACATTAACCAGCGTGAATGGAGATGAGTACCTATTAACTTCCTCTACTTGCAAATCAAAATTTACAACACTTCATTCAGATCGAAGTGTCTTTGCACAGAGAAAGTAAAACTAAAAGAAATTGCTGTAAATGAATATACAAAACTGTTATAATTTTTCAGATATTTTATTAAAAGAAAAAGTCTATGGATGACTTGAAAAATACATTGATTTCTGACAGATTTTGAAGCTCTTTTTTCAAAAATTCCCATAGCAGCTTTTTGTTTTCCAGCGATCTAAAGGGTGTGATCTAAAAAGAATTTCATTCCGATGACCCAGGTGGCAGCATAATATGAATCGCTGCTGTATAAATCCAATATATTGCTACCAGCCTAGTAATGAACTGAAGGCATTTCAGCTTTTATAATTCTTTTACATTCAAAATTGAGGCAAAAAATATCTAAAATATTATCCAAAATTTAGGAGAAAAAGATCCAAAAATATCTAGCTGTTCCAGAAAAATATCTAAAAAAATATCCACATTGAGGGAAAGAAATCCAAAATTGAGGCAAAAAAATCCAAAAATACCTAGCTGTTCCAGAAAAATATCTAAAAAATATCAAGATTTAGCCAAAATAATTTAAAAGTATCTAAGCCTCATCAAATAAAAATATCAAAACTGATATACAATATCTAAAAACATCTTCTTACATCTAAACGCAACAAAAAAATATTTAAATTTAGATATAAAATATCTAAACTGATATGCAATATCTAAAAACCAGGGGATTTGGCATAATTTTGATATTTTGGATAGTATATCTAAAAATATCTAGGTTTTGCCCCCAAAAATCTAAAAATATCTAGATTTTGCCCCCCCAAAATATCTAAACTGATATCCGATATCTAAAAACAATTTGTTATAACTAAATGCAACAAAAAATGTCTAAATCTAGATATAAAATATCTAAGTTGGCAATGCTGCTGTTACCCACTCAGAAGGTTGGCACTACCATTCCCCTCTTCCTATTTGGCCTTGAGCTTTGTATATCTTACTTATGATACATTGCATAACTCATGGATGGCTAGACCTATGGTCACCAAATTTTCTGTGGTTACTAATAGAAACCAGGAGCATGTTTTTAACATATTATTTTCTGAAAATTCCCAAACCTTTCAAGTTTTTAGTGAGGTGGTTTGATTTACAATGTAAGTATAATGTTAAACTGGAACCTTATTTTATGTCCATCAGTTTAGCTAACCCGATTCTTTATTTTTTGTTTCTTTTGTTTAACCATATAGAATAGACATCTAGCTAAAAACTCCTGTCCATAGGGTTGATTTTCAGCTAGTATCTGTAATTCAAATGCTTTTGGAAAGACTTTTTGTTTTTGTTTTTTAGTAGCCATTCCCAAGATCCAGAACTGAAATAGATTTGGTCAGAATAGTTAGTGAGACTAGTTTTCTGATGGAATATGAAATACTTCCATAAAATTGGAAATTTAACCGTATCTAAACTATACTGTGATATCTTGTAGTTTAGTGTCACAAATTATCACTGTTGTTGTTGTTGTTGATCATCATTATTATTATTATTCCTCATTTAGACACTTTGTGTCTTTGCATACGCTGATAACGTTGGCATATCAAAAACATGAACTCCTTTTTATTTATCATTTTCTTTTGTATCTGCATGGTAGATAAACCCAACATTGTCTCAATCTTTAGCCATGAATTTTGAGAGAATTTTTTTTTCTTTCATTGGCAAATAGCAATTGTTTCTGAATGGAAAAATTAAGTAGTCTTGCTACGTGGGCTATATATTTTAAATATTGTACTTTGCAAAAAACAGATATTGATATTGTTTTTGTTATGATTCGTAGGTCTTCATTTGAATATTTAAAGGGCCAATCTAATTCGCCAATTACCTCGGTAGGAGTAGCAGCTTCTGCTACCGTTCTTATTGTGTTTCGGAGCATTTCTTTTCTTTTATAGCCGCAAGAATCCATGCCACACACTTCCTAATCCAAGCTTGTACACACTATAGTAGTCGTGAACGAACACATGCCTCTAAAAATGTTATTCTTGTTGACATCTTTATTCTTTGTTGTGAGCACAGTCGGTCATTTACAACAAAATGCTATCTAAGCAGATAACAAATCTAATTTTTAAGAAAAGTAAAAACACTCCCTCAGCTATTTGAAGTATCAGTGTATTATTTATTTTACAATATAATCAGGAGCACACTAGCTGGTATGTTTTATATCGAAATTATATGCATAAAAATCCAAATATCAGTATTACATTATCCCCTTCTTGGAGGTTTGGTGACCAACGTTCAATTACTGTTGGTTGGTTTCATCACATAATGGGTGTATATACTCCTAATTTGCTTTCAGCACTGGTTGTTGTTGTTGTTGCACTGGTGTGTCCGGGATTTCAGGAAGACGGATGCTGGTCTCTGGAAAGAATTGGCCTGAAACGTAATGAAGGACCGAGAGGGAGATGATTTCTCTGGTTAAAGAATATATTTGTAATTCTACAGAGGTTCTTGTCACACACAGATATTCCTACGGAATCGAAAGGGAGAGAGAGAGAATGAGAGCGACAGTCGAGGCAACTTTGTAATTTGTCTTTGCTCTATCAGTCCTATCTTGTCTTCGCTCTGTCAGTCCTATTTATACTGTCCTTGTTTATGGTTTCTAAGGGTTAAATTCGTTCACCTTGTTTAGTCTATATATTTGGAATCTTGGCTATTTTGAATTAACCCTTTGCTCGTTTATTAAATAGATTTCTATTTTTAGTCAATGTTTTGACTCGTATTTCCCTTTCTCCTGAGTCACCCGTTGATGTTATCCAAAGCACCACTCTTGTTTATCAAGTGTCCAGTGGATTGTTTTAGTTAGTTTTAATCTGTATATTTTGAACTTCTGATTTTTTTCTTTTTCGTTTATCTATCTATGCACCTCTTTGCTAGGTACAGCAGTAAACAATGTTGATTCTGTCTGGAAGGGTGGGCCATGTACTACGGAAGAATTGATTAAATTTTTGGTCGGATCCAGGAATTTGTTTTCTATTGAGTAGTGATGTACCGGAATACCAATCCGGTCAGATATCGGGTGCTAGGTTCACAATAAAATTATCACTGGCACCATGTGAATCCAGTGCCGGATATCCGACCGGATTGATATTCCGGTATATCATTACTATTGAGATATTTTTATTATTCTGCAGAAAAAGAGGTTAAAAATGAACAGTTAATAAAAAGGCTGAGATTTAAATTTTAAGAGTAACTCAATATCTGTACATTCATATTTTCCGCCTTTGTTTTTTAATTTTTTTATTTTCATTTAGTTTTTAGTTGTCGTAATAGTTTTTTCTAGGCATAATAAGGAGTAAATGTTGAAATTTTCAGCCCTCTAGCTCCATTGGTGTGGCCTGTATGCGTGATATATACACACCCAACCAGCCAGCAGGACCAACTTGAAAACTGAAGAAACCTATGTGGACAGTTTTGGTTGACAGTTTCTAATATTAAAAAACAGGGGAGAGAACACAATTCTCGCAATTATGTACAAATATTCAGTTACTTCCATTGAAATTGAAATTTAGCACTTTTATTTACTGTTCATTTGCGACCTCTGTTTTATGGAGAATGATAAAAATATCTCTCGATCAAAAACAAGTTCCTGGATCTTAGCCCACCCTTCCGGAAAATTCCATTGGAAACTTTTGGAGATATCATGAGGACAGAGAGACGGATGGATGGTCACTGTGTAATACATATACCTCTCCAACTTAGGTGACAGAGGTGAAATAAACATTCCAAAATTAATGGCTTGCTAAAAAAAAAAAGAAAGACAAATGAAAATTCTTGCTCTGAATGTTGTGAGCTTCTCTGATGCATAGCAAGTAGATTATCTGATTACCCCAATTGGATTCCTTAGTTGTGCTAATCAGTGCTTGGAATGACAAGGATACAGCATTTAAGGTATTAGGTTACCAAGGGTCAACATTTTTAGCATTGGTAGATACAGAGGAAGCTGGTCGTTATTATTATATTTGGGACGGGTCTTTTTGATAACAATAACCAGCTGATAACATTAAGCGGAGGATATATAGAGGAAGCTGCTCCTTGTGATCACTATAAATAAACTGTTTGGGACTGACTGATTTTGATAACAATAACCGGCAGATAACATTAGGCAAAGGATATATACAGGAAGCTGCTTATTGTGATCACTATAAATAAACTGTTTGGGACTGATTTTGATAACATTAAGCGGAAGATATATAGAGGAAGCTGCTCATTGTGATCACTAAATAAACTGTTTGGGACTGACTGATTTTGATAACAATAACCGGTTGATACCATTAAGCGAAAGATATATAGAGAAAGCTTCTCATTATAATCACTTAAAATGACTGATTTTGATAACATTATCTGTGATGATTATAATAAGTGGCTTCCTCTGGTTTGTGAATGACTTCATATGTTCCGATTTTCAAAAGTTGATGTGCTAATCTTTATCATGTTTGAGAACCAGACATTTTTTTAAATTATCAAATGTTATAAATATACAAAAACAAGCCCGGCTGCTACAGGGTCAAACTCCTCTCCTACTTCTATTCCAACTGAAAGTCATGGTAGGGAAATTTAATTTTATATATCAGTTTGGTTTAACATAACGGGACAGACCAACAGTGAAGAGTTTACTCCCCTAAATCTGGTGAGGATTGTTCTTGTTCTTGTTACGGTAGAAAAACAAAGTCAACTCCAGACTTGGACTGGAGGTTCACAATAAAACTATTTAATGGAAATATGTATATATAGATAATTTCTGTGATGGGTTAAACAGAAGTTTATAATTTCAAAGGTGGTAACCCTTATAACGCGGATATCTCTGTATTGTGAATAACTTCATATGTTCCGATTTTCAAAAGTTGATGTGCTAATCTTTACCATGTTTGAGAACCATACATTTTTAAAAAATTATCAAATGTTATAAATATACAGAAACAAGCCTGGCTGCTGCAGGGTCAAACTCCTCTCCTACTTCTATTCCGAAGGGCTGCCTGCTCGATTGGCGCAGCGCTGTCTGTGAGTGTGACTGAAGAAACCTTTGCGGGAGGGGCATGGTCTACTACTACTGAAGTCAAGGGTCATTAACATTCAAATATTTCTTCGGATGAATGAACTCCTTCTTGTTTTGTTAACACGTTTCGGCCTTCCTCCGGTGTAATATCCAAATATGATGGGGGGAAAACAGAAGTTTTTAATTTCAAAGGAGGTAACCCTTATACCGTAGGATTCGGGTACAATTTTGGTGTTCAACCCAATGTCTCTTCGGCTGCTCAACAGGCCCAAACCCGACAAGACAAGGATAAAGAAACACCCATCATAGGGTTACCTCCTTTGAAATTAAAAACTTCTGTTTACCCCCTCACGGATATTACACCTGAGGAATTCCGAAGAATCGATCGGCCGAAACGTTTTATTAAGAACACAAACAAGAAGGACTTCAATCATTCCGAAGAACTATTTGAATGTATATATAGCTTTGGCAATGTATTATAAAAATTAAGAAATAATGTTTGGTTTTTTTTTGTTTTCTTTTTCTGCCCAGGTTAAAAAAAAAAAAAGAAGAGAATATCAACAGGCATGAATTGAAAAAATCCCTGAATTTTATCTATCAAGATAAAATGATACCAACTTGAAATGTTGGGGCCGTCTCCAATCCCTATTTGAGTTGCAACAAAAAAAAAACAATTTTATTTCACTTTTAATGGAATAATGAACTTTTGTATGAGCAGGTGTATAAGGATGTTAAAATAACCTTTTTGAGATGAGCAGGTGTATAAGGATGTTAAAATAACCTTTTTGAGATGAGAAGGTTTGTAAGGATGTTAAAATGAACCCTTTGAAATGTGAAGGTGTATAAGGATGTTAAAATGAACCCTTTGAAATGTGAAGGTGTATAAGGATGTTAAAATGAACCCTTTGAAATGTGAAGGTGTATAAGGATTCAAATGGTTCTTTGGACGATTGACTTACTTCTTGTCATTTGTGTTGTAAACACAACGTTTCGGCTGATCCATTCTTCGGCCTTCTTCAGGTTTAAAATCCGAGTGTGATGGGTTAAGTTATGTTTAAAGGGGGTAACCCTTATAGCACATGGCCCGGGTGTTTCTTAGTGTTTGTCTTGTCGGTTTTAGGTCTGTTGAGAAGTGGAAACCACATCGGGTTGAAGTCCGTACTTGTCTGGCTAATGCATTTAGTCGACATTTTGATGTGAGAAGCATTTTATTTCACTTTTTTCTTTTCATGAACTAGTGATTTTATTTTACGTATTTAAACATAGCACTTATGTATTTGCCTATTCAGCAAAAACATTTCTAACATACACCTATCTTTACACACACACATATATAAAATGTTTGTAAAGTAGGGGTGGTTTAGTAATTAAATACTTCCTTTCCCCCTGCACAAACCAAATTTTGAGGTGGACAGCTTAAATACGAGGTGCTACCCAGGGAATTTGAACAGTCCTCATGAACTGAATATTAGAAACTGTCAACATAGGTTTCTTCAGTTTTCAAGTTGGTCTGGCTATGTATGTATGTGTTGGGCATACAGGCTGCATCTATGGCACTAGAAATTTAAGCATTTACTTATGTATAGAAAAAATAAATTTTTGTTTTTTTGTGGGGGGGTTCAATTTGCAATGTAAGTTTATGATAAATTGGTCCCTTACTTTGTGTCCAGCAGCATCCATGCTTGTTTTGTTTTTTTTGTTGAAAATTCAGATTTTTTTTAGTGATCACTGACTAACAAAAGGCGAGAGGAGTAACTTATTCATTGATCACCCTATTTTTTAATTGATCATCCCCTACATGGCATGCTGCCAAAAGATGTTGGTCACATGACAGTTTCTGTTGAGTGACTAACCAGACCTGTTTTATTTTCTTTTTTCACTCACAAAGAACTGCACTGGACGGGAGTGTGTGTGTGTGTGTGCAAAATTTCAAGTTTCTACTATGAACGGTTAGGGTTGGGCATGGTCTAGATACATATAAATGTCAGAACACCTGATTGATATGATTGTTTTGTTTAGCGGCATATCAACCCTTGATGGGTTATTTAATGCCGAAATCAGTTTTAATTTTTTTTAAAATAGTCTTGCAACTTTGGTGAAAAAAAATACAAAAATATTGAAACCAGATTGTACATTGAAAAGTGATGTACAAAAATCTTTGGTCCAAATTCTGTCAATTTCGAAAGTGTATAAGGATGTTAAAATAAATTTTTTGAAATGAGAAGGTGTATAAGGATGTTAAAATGAACTCTTTGAAATGGTGTATAAGGATGTTAAAATGAACTCTTTGAAATGGTGTATAAGGATGTTAAAATGAACTTTTTGAAATGAGAAGGTGCTTGAGGATGTCAAAATTAACCTTTTGAAATTAATCGGATATTCATACTGTATCTGACTTCTGCTTTATTCATTTATTTATTTCTGCTCCGTTTTGCAGTGGCCCCTCAGATTTAGCAGACCAGAACATTGCAGCGCCATGTCTTCTGGTGATAACGGAAACCATTCCAGTGAGCGACAGCCGCTCCACAAGGAAATCCACGATGATACGGACTTCTCAAATGACCTAAATGTTCACAACGGAGCCATGTCTGTGGACGTCACTTCACTCATTGACCAGAACACACCCACTGGTAGTGGTCCCGATGACATGCGCTCTTTCTCCATCGAACCCGTGTTCCAGAACACTCTGGACAACCCTTACCGTGAGACCACAGTCTCCGTCCCTCACATGGTGCGTCGTGTACCCTCTTCAGAGATGCTTCCAAGGCCTTGGAAACACCTGCAGTGGATTCTCATAGCGTCGTATATCAGCATATGCTTGTGTTTTCCTTCGGGTGCTCTCGCGTATCACTACGCAACAAAAGCGATGAAACATCAGTCGAAAGGGCTGTACGGCCTGATGCAGAGAGACAGTAAGTTTGCTGTGTGGCTCATCTACGCGAGTTTTGTGATGGGGATCCTATTTATAATCATCATCACTGTTGTGGTGGTTTGTAAGAACGGATGCTGAAACGATAACAGGCGGACTTGAATAAGAGCATGGTCATCATCACCGTCTAACTCAGGGTTGCCTGATATAGGCCATAAGAGGAGATAACCTGAACTTTATCTCTAAGACTTACCCAACGCAGTCATTAGACTAGCATCAAATTTGGAAATCTAGCGTGTCTGGAAGCAGATTTTCAATACCAGCCTCATTTCCAGCTCTATAACCAAATTCAACGCTATTCCAATGCCTGTGTTGGGTAAGAGTCATATTTGGAAATCTAGCGAGTCTGGAGGCGGGTTTCAATACCAGCCTCGTTTCCAACGTGATTTCCAAATTCGACGCTATTCCAATGCCTATGTTGGCTAAGTCTCGGAGATAAAGTTTGGGTTATTTACCCTTATGGACAAATCTGACAACCCTGGTCTAACTTGCACCCACCTTCCCAATACTGTTGTTGAATAATGATGATGATAATTGTTGGTAAATTGTGTGCATTGATTGAAAGAATGTTGTTTTTTTTTTTTTTCTTTCTTTCTTTTTAATCGGAGGAAATAAGTAATATTTTGGATAAATGGGGGAAAAAAAGACATCAGTCTATTTCAAGTACAATTTTTATTCCACGCATTTATAACGGGGGGGGGGGATGACTATAAAAATGGTGGTTACAGAAGTGACCTATAAAAACAAAGAAAATATTTCCTTTTCTCATATAAAAAATGATGAGATAATTCCTACCAAAAGGAGAGAAAAGGGAGAAAAAAATGAAAAAAAAGGGGGGGGGGATATAATTATGGTGTTAATCGGATAAGTTTAAAAGGAAGTTTTGTTTTTATCATGAATGAAGACATATTGGAGGGAAAAAACCCACATTATATTGGAGGAAAAAAACACATTATATTGGAAAAAAAACCACATTACATTGGAGGAAAGAAAAAACCACATTATATTGAAGGAAAAAACCACATTATATCGAAGGAAAAAAAACACTTTGAAGAGGGAAAAAAGTCTGTTTTAAAAAAAAAAAAGAATTCTAATTCTCCCTTCACATTTGAGAAAAAAATGATCTGTTCTATTATAAGAAAAAAATCTGTTGATGTTTTGGTTGAAGGTAACTCTTTATTTCCTAAAACTGTCTTCTTATCCTCCCCTCCCGTTTTTGTGCAATATAGGTACATATTTCAGCTTCTCCTATTTAGTTATCAACCGTGAAGAAAAATGAAACGCCTTCATGAACCGCTTGAAACCGACAGTGGAACTCTTCTGTGAATTGAATTAAAAAAAAATTTTTTTTTTTAAATTCACCTAATGGTCAAAGAGGGATAATTTTACTCATGAGTTATTTCCCTTGATATTGACATTCGATTTTTCTTATATGAATTTAGGAGTTAAGGGTTTTTTTTGGGTTTTTTTTTGTTTTTTCATTTTTTTAATGTTGTACTTGGAAAATGTCATCAAAATCCTGTTAACTTTTGCATCATCTGTAAAATCATTTTAATGTAATCTAAATTTACTTTATTTTTCTCCTGAGATGATCTAAAAAAACAAAAAAAAAACAAAAAACGTTCGTGATTACAGCAATTTTTACATTCTGCTATATACATTATTATTTTTCTTTGGAAGGAACCTATTTTAATCTTCATCATCAACACCCCAATTTGGTTGCTCCCGCGTCGTGCGACACATGAGGCAGTCAAGATGCTCCACCATGTACGATCTTCGGCCAGTCTGGTGTTGTCGTTCCAGTTTCTGTGAACCAGTCGGAGGTTCCGCCCCACTGTTGTGTCACCAGCTCATCTTGGGCCGTCCTCTCTTTCTTTGGCCTATTGGCGTCCGTTTGATGGCTTGGTTCAAAGGTTTTGTTGTTGAGAGCCTCAAGACGTGCCCCAACCAGTGGAGGTGCCATCTTTATTGCAACTGACTTTTTAATTTTTGCATAACAGATTCAGAAAGAATATATTTAAAAGTTCCTAAACTTCTCCACATACAACGGCAAATTTTATATTGTACTATTTTTTTTTCATTTATTTTTTTATTTTTTTTTTTATTTCCCAATATTTTTTATATTTGTTTCAGATCTGATTTTTAGTTTAGTAACTTTTTGTTAACCCTTTATGTCCTGATTTAAAAAAATTGTAATTATATTTTTTTTATTTATACTTGTAGTCCATATAAATACAACTAACATTAAATGATAAGGTAAACACTAATTCATATTGAAAAATGAAAATTGGACTTCCAAGTACAGCCAGGACACGCAGGTCTCAAATTAACATGTTGTACTTGGAAGTACCGTTAGTATATGAAGGGTTATATCTTAACATCCTGTTAAAAATTTTCTAAGTCCAAAGCCCAGTCCTGTAATGATCGAGCAAAAAATGGTTAAAAATGTTTTGTTTATTCAAATGTTTATAGTGTCTTTACTTGTGGGCAGATTGTTGTGACAATTGGCAGTATTGCAAGAAAGACTTGTGCGGCCTCGTGTGTTTTAGGATTTTTGACCATGTTTGTTTATGTGCGGCCTCGTGCTCTTTAGGACTTCAAGAGTTAAACAATAGATTTTTCCTGTGAATCAACTGCCACTTAGAATGCCCGGAAGCAATATTCTGTGTAATTTTTAGTAGTCAGTGTCTGCAAAAATCTTATGTTTTGCAAATTATTTTCCTGCGACAAAAGTATGTGCGCACTGAATGCTTGTGCAAATATAAACTTGAAATTATTTCAAGGTATTTGAAAAAGCGACTGACTAGTCAACAGAAACCGTTAGCTTTATTATTTGATTATTTTTAATAAATATAATTATGATATAATATTGAATCTAGGGCAAGTCGGCCACGGATAATTCCGCCGCAGACAACTATACCTATTTAACAAAATGTTTTCTATTTTTTATCAAATATTCGATCAAGTAAGATCGTAAACGTAAAACATTTTAATTAAATAAAAAAAAATTAAATAACATTACTTGAGAAAATAAACAAAAACTAGCTTTAAAAAGTTGAAAAATATAAAATACTAAACAACGAACATGAATTAACTTATTATTATTGTAAATTGCATTAGATTTATATATTTTGATTCTATTTCATTTCAAATCCTGTCTAGTCAGTTATTTTCGCCTTTAAAAACGAAATGTCTGGATTTGAAATATTGGCAGCCAACTTGTCCAGTCCGAACACTTCAGGCCGACTTGTCTGCAGCTGAATTGTCCAGTTACCAATATTATTATAATTATAAGTATAATTATTAATTATTACATAATTTTAGGTAACTAATCTTTTATGCGCACATTAATTTTCATTGTGCGCTGGTTGCAAAACTGGCCAACAGATTCGGATTCTAACAATGTTTGTTTAATCTTCACAGAAATCATTATCAAGATCTTCAGTTGGGCATCTTTATTGTTTTGAAAGAAGTGAACAACTTCCTTTCACATGAATCTTGTGTCGATGACCCTCATGCCCAGGATTTTATCATTTATGAATTAATTTACCAGTGCTTTTACCATTTTATTATTGTCATGAGAGTCTGTGCATTTCAACACTCCTTGATACTTGATTATAACATTACTATTACCTAAATCCGTTAAGCTAATGTCTACACCAGTGGTTCTCGACCCCTCTTGCTCCATACCCCACCCTGACAGCTCAAAAATGTTCATATCCCCCCCCTCATTATAAAAAAAGTGATTTAATTAAATATCATGTGGCAAAAAGAACCACATCTTGTATGCTTTTGCATATGTATAATTAAATTCTTGGCCTTCAGCCACATCTTGTGCTTTGATTAATTCTCCTTTACTGTGATGATTTAAGAATTAATTAGTATTGAATCTATGATAAAATTAGTAATTAATAGTATTGTGTAATTAGTAATTAATAGCATTCTTCTTATCTCTAACACGGGCAGAAGGGACCCTTCCATGGGTGATGGGCTTGGCTGAGGGTTTTGTGATCCATCTCTTCCTTTTATATATGTACTGGATCTGCTGTTGTTGGATCACTGTCTTTTCGTGGCCTTTGTCAATCAGAAGTTGTATGTCTACTTCTTTATATCACACCAGTCTTGTTTTAAACCCTGCGATGTTGGGTGCGCTGACAGTGGACTCACTTAAGGTGTTCCAGTCTTTCACCACTCGGCAGAGAAGTTTCTCGAGTGTCTAATTAGGAGTTAATCAATTAAGCCTTAACATGAGTTTTGAGCCCAAGGAACACTTTTTGCTCTTCACACCAAAATTCCAAATTGCCCCCTTGTTCAGAATCATTGGTCTACACATAACTTTATATACTCAGTATATATATATATATCAGTTCAATGTATGTTACGGTGCTTTATTCATTGGATATGTGGTTATATCTGTGCTCACATTTCTACTCATAACTCTGGCATTGGCTTTTATCTTTCTTGTGTCACTTTTAAAAAAACTGTTCAATTGGGTAGATGGCTTGCTATGCTAATCAGCTATTTTTATTTATTTTTATCTTCCACTTATATTCGAGATGTTGTGGGGGAGGTGGGACAGTTACATTACATCCGACCTCTTCCACTCTCCTTTATTTTACATGAGCAATCTACCACAATCCACTTCCAGCTTGCCAGGCCCGTCAAAGGGTATTCTGTTATTTCAGTTGTATAAATCTTGGCATGTTTGTAAAGATCAGTGCCCTTATCTAAAATGTTTTAGCATGTCTGCATTCCAGAATAATATATTTTATATTAATTTTAATTTCTTAAATATACCTGTAATTTCCCTGCTTACTTCTGCATGTATGTACTGATATGCAAACTTGAACATCTTCATTATAAATCAATCTTTATTATTGGATGAAGTATTGTAACAGACCACTTTTTATTAAATTTGAAATTTTAGTTGTTTTTATACAAAATTAGGATGAAGGTAAAAAGTGGTCTGTTACAATACTTCATCCAATAATAAGTGGCCCGAATTAATAAGTTGTATATACAACTTATAAATCAATCTTTATTATTATTGGAAGTATTGTAACTCACCACTTTTTATTAAAGTTGACTAGTTTTTTCCTTCATCCTAATTTTAGTCATTTTTTTAAAAAGTTGTATAAAAACAACCAAGATTAGGATGAGGGTAAAAACTAGTCAAATTTAATAGAAAGTGGTATCTTCATTATAGTTTTTAACCTTATACACTGTCCAAATTTGTAAAAAAAGTACTAGATTTTCTGAAGTGGTTGACCTAGCATACTTTTTATATCTATGAAGGATGAAATAATTTTCATGTTACACCCCATACATCTGAATGGAAGTACTGATTGTATGAGGCTGACCAATAGATTGCTTTATTTTACGAAATTTGGGCAATCTTTTCCATGTAAGTTGGTTGTGCTTTCAGTTGTGTAGAATAGGTCATTAATAAATCATTCAAGAGTTTTTCTTCTTGTTAAAATCAAGAACAAGAACTAAAACAAGGTCTTCTTCAGTCTGTGACCTCTCCAGGGCGATGCAGATCCTAGGATGCCCAGTCATCAGAACCCCCCCCCCTCTTGGTCTTGCTGATGTAGTCCAAAGGAATGTGGTGTGCGATACATTTGGCATCAGCTTCTGCTGTAGGAGCTGCCGGAAGGAAGACATAGTTGGCATTCATCATAATTTTTCAGAACGAGGCTGTTAAACAAGATTGTTTAAGATTTAGGCTTTTCAGTAATGTTGGGATGCTATAGAGTAGGGCTTGGCCGGATTGTGTATTAATGATTGGACAGTGGCTCATATTAAATGCCATTTTCCAAAAATAGATCTAGTTATATCTTGCCTCAAGTCAATGAATAATGCATGTTAGAAAATCATTTGTGCTTTAACCAAGGATGCCAATTATTAATCAAAGAACTCGATTTCATTTCAATTTATTTAAATCAAGGCCTCTTTTAAATTAATTAAAAAGAAACAAAGAATAATTGAAACATAAAAAGTAAGCATAATATCCTAATATTTGTTTACAACCGGTCTACATCCCTTTACAGGCCGGATCTTGCCCTCAAGCTCTAGGTTTGACTACACCGCTACAGAGTCTTGCTCATGGTCGGCTATATTTGTCAAATTACATTTACAATGCAGTATTATTTGTTGAGAGTGTGGTTACTTGTCTATATTATTTTGCCCCTGTAAGATCCTTTAGCTTAACATGTCTAAGCAGTTTATTGCCCTTCAGTGGAAACATTATCCTTCACTATCATCAACTGGGAATGTTGTTGATACTTTTATTGTACTGTTTTAGCATTTGTTTAAACCTCTTGATTTCCTGTTTTAACTTAGTATAAGTGCGTCACTAAATTGAAGTCTTGAACTCTATATCTTTTCCTAAGCAAATTAAAAATACGACCACCAAATTACAATTTAATCTTTTCTTCTCTCTAGGCTTCCGTACTGTAAAATTATGGACATTAGATTTTGGTTGAGACTAATGAAAAAAAAAATGAATGTTATCAAGAGCCAAGTTTCAATTAATCTCACTTAAAACAATTTGCTGCGACTGTAGCAGTAACTCATATTTATAGATTCAGTTTGGTCTCAATTTGCTCGAAGTATTTTATAATTTGCTAGCCTAATTTTTTTAATTTGGTTTCCGTATTTTTCAAATTTGCTCGCCATACTTCTCAATTTGCTCAAAGTATTTTTTACTTGGTTGCCATATTTTTTAATTTGCTCAGGTAAAGGTATAGACTTCGATCCTCACCTGAAAACTTGTCTTTCTGCCTTTCAGTCATTCCAATTTTGTCCTTAATCGGCAGAAGGTGAATTTCATTCTAACAGCGTATATTTTAACTTTCCAAACTCTATATGCGTAAAAAGTTTAATTTCACTAAAAAACAAAATTGTTGGTTAATATCAGGGGTGGGGGGGGGACACGAATTGTTGCCAGTCGGGAAAATCTTTTATATATTTTGATTCCTTGTGGCATGCAAATTATTATAACTTTTTTCTTTTCTTTAATGAATTGTGATTAAAATATCAATTATTTTCCAACAGCTTTTCATTTTATTTTTTTAAACACAGAAATTTTTGTGTATGTGTGCATGCCTAT
>VCCN01000380.1:85518-97375 GCA_006491835.1 Architeuthis dux
GGTGGCAGTGATTCATAATTTCCCTTGGAATGCTAGTCTCATGTGAGGATACTGCTCTATAATTAGCATTTAATAATCATCTCCCTTTACAAATGTTACAGACAAAAATATAGAAATACATGTGGTCTATTAGATAAGTAGATGATTCATTTTTATTTTTTTTTCAACTTTTTTTTTTATGCTGTAAAACTTATATATTTTTTATTTTATTTTTATTTTTCACCACACAAATTTCCAGCTCAGTTATTTTTTTAAATACGTGCAACCAAGTGTGGCTTGCTTTGTCATCCATCTGTGTCCGTCCTTAATGAAATCTTTTGGATTTTTATATCGTTGGTTCCGATTCATTACACGTTAATGCAGTATGACCTCGTTATCTGTGGTAGGTAGGTTTGAAATCTGCACATAATAGCGAACCCTATATACTAGCAGTGTTGCCAGATTTATTTGCATCTAAAATTGAGAAAAAAAAACCTAGAAAGTTTTGCATTCTCCAGATATACAGTACCTGCCATAAGTATTTGAACAAAGCAATATGTTTTTATCAATGATAATTTGTACGTAAAAACGTATTGCTCATAATTTGTTTTTATTTCCTGAGATTGCAGGGGCCATTATGGATTTTGAAAAATGGGGGGCATCAAAATTAACTTACTAGTTTAGTAACCTCTTCCATATAGCAATGTGAGTTCACTTTTTTAATCTCCTTTAAAAAATTATGAACAAGATTTTAGAAGCAAAAAAACTTTTTTCATTCAACAATTTAATTAAAAAAAAACATTTTCCAGAAATTTAGCATTCAGAACCATAAAACATGACTAAAAGCATCCCTTGTTGTAGTGATTGCAAAATAATTGGGTCTTGTGTAATGTTCCTGTTTTTTAACTCTCAAAATCATGTGATTAGAAACACAATGGTTGTCTGTTCAAATACTTATGACAGGTACTGTACATCTATAATCTAGGAAGTATATTACATATTATTAATAAATTAAATGTGACTTTAATCGTCAAGATTTACTTTATTAAAAGATTACTTATTTTATTAAAAAATATTACTTATTTTATTACTATGAATTAAATAACATTAGAGACCGTCAACCAAAATTGTCACCATAGGTTTCCTCAGTTTTTTAAGTTGGTCTGGAAGGCTATGTATATATTAAGAGTACAGGCCTCACCAATGGAGCTAGAGGGCTGAAAATTTAAACATTTACTCATTATTTCTAGAAACTTTTTTTTTTTTTAAATTCCCTCCCCCAAATTTACAATCTAAGTTGATACTAAATTAGTCCCTTAGTTTGTGTGCAGCAGCATTCACGCTGATGTTTTGAAAATTTCGGACGAGCGGAGTAATTTATTCATTGATCAATTTTCTTTTCTTTTTTTTTTTTTCAATTCCTTAATTGATCACCCCCAACACTGCATGCTGCCAAAATACATTGATCATGTGACGGTTTCAGTTGAGAGACTAACCGGACTGGTTACTTATTTTATTAAAAATGATCTAAATAGCAATTTCTGCCATCTAGACAACCAAAAGCATCTAGATGAAAAACCTCTAAATTGAGTCAACCATGGCTAACTGAACCCACGGTTGACGATTGCGCAGATGGTGGGGTCTTACTGTACATTCTTGTCCGTAAATTCTCAAACCCTGATATTTTTCTTCCTTTCTATACATTTTTTTACTCTAAAACATTAACATATCGCCGTCTTTACATGGTTTAGTGATGTCATCAGTAGCTCCCTAGCGCCATCCTTTCCAGGTTCTTTTCCATCAGAAGTATCGTATTTCCCAGAGTCGAGGATGCTCCGACCTCAAGGACACACCCCGATTTTGATTTGCGAAGAAAGCTTGAAATTAAGGTCTCGGCACTTTCACCTACCCTACCAAAAATCTTTTTGGGGGGTGGTTTCTTTTGTTAATTAATAATGTTCCCTTAAACTAAGAGAGGAGTGTGAAAATACAGGTTATATTAATATACATGAAATGAAATGATGGATAATTTTATATCCGACAAAATATGAGAATTATAATGACATTTATTAGTTGAGAACCTGTATTTATATAATATAGGTTCTCCACTAATAAATGTCATTATAATCATCATATTTTGTCGGATATAATATTATCCATCATTTCATTTCATACTGTCGACATCGAGAGCCACATTACATTCGTGCCTAAAACATGAACGTGAGAGTAGAGAAGCCAACAAAGTGTAGGATTGAGGGATTCCTGCCTACCATAAGATCTTTATTAGCTCAGTCGGTAAAGCAGTACCTGCATATATCTTCTAAGGTGGACGCGGGTACGATCCCAACATGGAATTTGTTTCTTTATTCACATTTATCGTTTAGCAATTGCTCACACCGGTGCCAGGCAAATATAGGTTCTCAACTAATAAATGTCATTTTAATTATCATTAATATACATCTAAATTACTACTAGTCCATTGGCTCATCTACTGTAGTATACCGATACAGTAATGAATTTTTGTGATTACATGTAATTGTTTTAATTATTTATAATATAAAAAGCTCAGGCCTACAAAAGCTTGCGGGATGTTGATGTTTTAGCAACCGGGATATTGAAAATGGCCTAAATAGCCGTAACATGTACATCCATCTGAAGGCATACATCAATCCAATACACAAGGCAGAACTACGTTCATAAGAATTTTGAAGTTTTATATGTTTAGAACACTGAAACTGAAACTATTTTTCATTTTCATAGTTTATTATATTTATACTTTTATTTACTATTTTATACTAAGTATAATTTATATACTTCATTCAAAGGTCATATACAGGAGTGTCTAGCATAGATAACCTGTGGTTATGATTGCCCTATGAAGAAGGTAACCATCGTCCTGTACGATACTTGGCAAATTTTCAAGACTTTGACGCTGGGAAATACGGTATATCTATTCATGTGTATTAAGGAACCCAACATTTCCCTATTAAATACTATTTTTTTTTTTTTTTTTTTTTTTTTTTTTTCCTCCAAATTTGGGACCAAATTTTTTAAATCCCTTTATTTCTCTGAATGACCATTGAATAAATTGTTTTCCTTTTTTTTTTTTTTTTTTTTTTTTTTAAATTCTTTGAACAACCATTTTGAACCATGGTCACAGCCATCAGCCCCTCACATGTAAATATTACCTTTATAATAAAAATAGATATGTTCCAATAAGATTGTGAAACTAGTGATATTTTTTTTTTTTTTAATGAAATCCCTAGTTTCACAATCAGTGTAATGGTTAACAAGCTTGTCATGCTGACCATTACTAATGAGTTTGATCCTTAACGGTTTCACCCCTACTGTGGCCTTGTGTCATACTAAATTAAACTTAGTAAATATCAAGTATGTTCTGCTTCATTATTTACGAGGATCGAACTCATTACAGTAGTAATGATCAGCATCACAAGCTTGTTAACCATTACTACACTGTGAAAGTAGGGATTTCATGAAATTACTGAAATGTTCTGGGATTTCACAAAATCTCTAGGGATTTCACAATCTTACTGTAACATATCTACAGATATAAATAATCCCTGTACCCTTGAAAAACACAGTTATTCCCCCTTTTTTTTTCTTTCTCAGAACTCGAGATAGTAATGTTGATTCTCTCTTCAAAATTTTTATTTTTATTTTCATTTCTAAAATACCATTTTTTTTTTTTTTTTTTTTTTTTTTTTTTTCCTCTCGGAGAATTTAAACTCTTCTCATCTACGATATAGTCACAATTTTATGGACCTCTTCAGCAGGGCTTGAAATTAAAGTTGTCCTTGGGACGGTAAAAATTTGTTCGGGACGAACAAATATCTTCTCCGGGATGGAAATTTTATTTATTTATTTTATTTTTTTAAATTACTTCCATCCCAGAGGTGTCGGAAGGTTTATCTTCTTTTTCTTTTCTTTTCTTTTAATTTGGTGATGATTGTTTTTTGGGACGGTTTACATTTACTTCAGGATGGTTAAAATTGTTTTTCGGGACGGTAGTGAATAAAGTTAGTCTGGAGCCCTGCTCTTCAGGTGTAAATTGTAATATATTCGTAAGGAAAGAGATATTACAATTTACACCTGAAGAAGAGGGCCGTAGAAACGAATCGGCCGAGATGTTTGTGACTACAACATAGATGAAAAGAAGTGTTTAAATTTGACCGAAAAAAAGAAGATGGTATGTTAATGACTCTTCTCAAAGTTATAGACAATATATTTATAAACTTTGAATGTTGAACTGATTTTTATCACTTGTTAATATGTGGTGCAGCAGTTGTGCGAATGATGTATCCTTCTTTCAAAACTAGTCATACTATAAAAATCATTTTGATTTTCAAGAATAAACATTATACAAACACATAGTCCTGTCTGTGTTGTGTGTATGTATATATTTTTTTTTTTTTTACTTTGGGTCAAGGCCGTTCGGCCACTACTCACATGAAAAGGGTATTATCTATGCCACAGAATTAAGACTATTTTTTAAAAAAAAAAAATAGCTTATTGCCGTTAAAATATGTACAGGAATACCTTGATTAGTGCTGGTTTTGATGTAGTACTGTTATGGTATTACTGTGCGAATTAATATTACTACGTATAAACTGAAAACAAAAACACATTGAATTAAAATAAGACCTTGAACAGTGCAGTTTTGATTAGTGCAGGTTTTGATGTAGTACGGTTATGGTATTGCTGTACAAATTAATGTAACTAAGTATAAGTTGAAAGCAAAACCACATTGAATTATAATAAGACCTTGAACAGTACAGAAAGTTTTGGAATTAATTAACCGCATTATTCTAGGTGTACCTGTATGTATTTGTACTTTATCTGCAATGGATACCTGTAGTAGATATTTCTATTAATAATATCAATAAAATTATATATTTCTTTGTGTATATAACACAAAAAACTTCATACTCAAATCTGAGCGAAAATAGGGGGTTTGTGCTATACTTGAATATATGCAGAAAATCTTTTTATACATTACTAAAAAAATATTGAAAATTCAAGATGGATCCATATCCAAATTCTTTTTGGATTGCCCTTGGCTATAATGTACCAAATTGTATGCTTTTATCACAAAATGCACAATTATTTGGCTAAGTGGCCCCACTATTTCAATAGTTAGTGAACGAAACTTTTGCTTTTTTTAAAAAATTTGGGCTTATCTCCTCAGGAGCTCAGGTGCAACGGCTCAGGTTGAAAGGGTTGACCATAATTTTTGAGTACCATAATATTTATGTCCTTCTTGTGAAACATGTACAACACAAATACCCCAGAAATAATTAAATTGTAAAAATTTAAGAACAATGACTTCAAATTGAGTACACAAGGTGTACATAGGTATCATTTTCTTTTTGTTTTTTTTTTAAATTTTTGTTATTTTATTTGAAGAAATTAAAATTACCATTTTAATATATATATATATTGTTTAGTTTAACGGCACATCAACCCTTGGTGGGTCATTTAGTGCTGAATTCGGGAGGAAAACCCATGACTAGAGACTTGAGGGCGGAGAATCCCAAATCCCTGTCACTGAGACAAATGCCACAAGGACCGGGATAAAGGGGAGGGGTGGAGATCCCAAAAGCTTCTAAAGACAAATCCTGGGCGTTTCAAAGAACAGATACTACACTTTGATTCTCTTTATTCGCCTCCCCATGGCAACAAATTATGACACAAAGTCTTTTTTAGGGTGGGGTCCTGCGCGGTGGGGTGGAGATCCCTTGTCCCCCGTGCCTAGAGACCTGAGGGGGGAGAATCTCAAGGCCATGGCGGTTTGAAGAACAGATACTACACTTTGATCTTAGCCAAAAGGCCCGGAATCCTTCCCACCATTATAATAGTATACAATATAAAAATGTGGACACATATTGTAATAACTGCAGTATTGCAGTACACAAATTTGGAACATCGAAGCAGAATTATACACAAAGAAATATGGTATTTCTATGAAGTTTGAATGTCCCAGTAGACTTCTAAAAGGGATCTACGGGACACGTACATCCCAGCAGACTTCTAAAAAAGAGATCTACGGGACATATATATTGACCCACCAATTCCATTCTCCATGCCGTTAACCGCTTGGCCACTGCGAACCTTCAGAATTGACAAGGTTCAAATCTTAGGTTGAACCTCACTAATCCAGGATTACCACCAAAAAGGCTTTTGCTGATCTTATACTTATAAAATCTGCAATACCTAAATTGTATAAATATCTCTCCGACTCAGTTTTGCTCTGGCGTCATGTGACACTCCAGTGTATGATCTTCGGCCAGTCTGGTGTTGTCGTTCCATTTTCTGTGAACCAGTCGGAGGTCCCTCTCCACTACCTGACGCCAGCTCATCTTGGGCCGTCCTCTCTTTCTTTTGCCTCTTGGCATTCATTTGATGGTTTGATTTGTGCGTCTTGTTGTGGGGAGCTCAACATGAGTTACAATACTTTCGTCTATATTTAAATTTCCTGCTTGGAGGAAATGTTGTGCCCAAGTCCACCTTCCCTCTCGACCATGCGGAAGACTTCCAAAGGAAAGGTGCTCAATACGTTTTGAAATAAGCTGGTTACGGCACAGTCACCAATCTAGGTACTGGTCAGGCTTGATGTTGCTTAACTTTGTGATTGTATGAGAAACGATGCACCCAACGCAATTTTGGCCATAAGCAGGATATTCTGTTCAAAAACTGCTTGATGGATTCTGGTGAAACTTCGGTTCATAGAGTGAATGTAAAAATATTAGATTCGGGCTTCCATATGATTTCTTTTTTTTGACTGGTGAGGTTGATATTCCCATCAAGTAAAATCTAAAATTAATTTCTTGATCCAGACCCTGTGTGACACATGATGCAGTCAAGGCGTTCCACTGTGTACAATTTTCAGCCCGTCTGGTGGTGTCGTTCTAGTTTCTGCTAAACCAGTTGGAGGTCCCCGTCCACTGACCATCCCCAGCTCATCTTGGACCGTCCTCTCTTTCTTTGGCCTCTTGGCATCCATTTGATGGCTTGATTTGCACGTCCTGTTTTTAGGGACCATCAAGACATGGTAACAAGACGTTAAAAGGAAAATATTCAGATTTTACATTCTGCTATATACATTATTATTTTTATTTGAACGGAACCTATTTTAATCTTCATTATCCAGACCCCAACTCGGTTGCTCCCACATCGTGTGACATATGAGGCAGTCAAGGCGCTCCACCGTGTACGATCTTCAGCCCGTCTGGTGGTGTTGTTCCACCTTCTGTTGACCAGTCGGAGATCCCTCTCCCTACTGACCGTTGCCAGCTCATCTTGGGCCGTCGTCTCTTTCTTTGGCCTATTGGCTTTCATTTGATGGCTTGGTTCGCAGGTTTTGTTGTGGAGAGCTTCAAGACGTGCCCCAACCAGTGGAGGCGCGTCTGCAAATGGTGGTTGATACGGGAGGCTGTTGTCATCTTTCCCTGACCTTTTTTTTTATTTGACCACACATAGTCCTTCCATTCGATGCCCATGTTTTTAGTCTTTTTGGCACTAGGGCTTCATTATCTGAACATTCAAAAAAAGAGAACATTCCCGAAGACATCCAAGCCACGCCCAACACACACTTTGGTGCTATGTAACCTTGAAGCAGCCATGATAATTAATGTTATGTCCTTTTTGAAAGAAGGATCTGAAGACTTAAATGGAGAACATTAATAATCCTTCTCTTGTCTTTAGGACTTCTTCACTGATCAAACACACTTTCCTCTTATCCCTTGGCTTATATAGCTCCAATATGGCAACCTCCACCAAGGGGGGATAACACCTTATGCCAGCGTGATCTACCTTGAAGCCTTCAAGGGCATTAACTCTAAACACCAATTATCATTTCCCCCCCTCCTTTCTTCTTTGAAATGCAGAATAAATTCAGCTGTTGCTGTTCCCCTTCCAATCCTGCATTTCAGTTTGTGTTGATACAGTGCCATCTTTCCCTGACTTCTTTATTTGACACATAGTCCTTCCATTCGAGGCCCATGATTTTAGGTAGGCATCTAGTGTCAAAGGCATCCACTTTCTTTCTCCTGGTGAAGTAGCTGAACTGGTGTGAAAATCAACAAAGGTGAAGACAACAGTCTGTATGTTATCAACTGATAACAATTTGTCTTGAACTTTCAGACTACATTTGAGATATTCAATGTTAAGTAAACTTTTAGTCAAACAACTTGATTGTGCGGGTACCTCCTCTACCAGGTACTGCAGTCTTATATTCTTAACAGTTTAAGAAAGCTGAAAAGATTCCGTTTATCTTCTTTTTTTTTTTTAGTCTTCCACTTGTGCTGTGGGTATGGTGGCTGCATTATTCCGTCTATCTGGGTTTTTTTCCTTTATTTTACTTGAGCATATTTTACTATAATCCACTTCCGACTTGCTAGGCCCGTTGAAGCTTCACTAGAACCCCATTAACCATACATTTCAGCAACACATTCTCTGCTCTCCCGATGCTGGTCAGGAGGTTTGACATACCCTGTTTGAATTCCGTCAACCAAAACTGTCAACATAGCCAGTCAGACTCACTTGAAA
This sequence comes from Architeuthis dux, assembly GCA_006491835.1. Lineage (NCBI taxonomy): Eukaryota > Metazoa > Mollusca > Cephalopoda > Oegopsida > Architeuthidae > Architeuthis > Architeuthis dux. The sequence continues at coordinate 94,063 of VCCN01000380.1, forward strand.
ACTGAAGAAACCTATCTATCTATCGTGCGACCATGCCACACCAATAGAGCTAGAGAGCTGAAAATTTAAACAGTAACTCCTTATCACGCCAAGAAAAAATAGGTTTTAAGATTGGGGTTCAATATGCAATGTAAATTTATGCTAAATTGGTCCCTTAGTTTCTGTCCGGCAACATTTTCTTTTTAATTCAGACATTTTTAGTGATCACCACCCAACAAAAGCCGAGATGAGTAATTCATTGATTGATCACAGATTTTCCCTATTTTTTAATTGATCACCCCCAACATGGCATGCTACCAACAGACGTTGGTCGCGTGACGGTTTCTATAGAGTAAGTCTGTCTGGCTATCTATCGCACGCACAGGCCGCACCAGTGGAGAAGATTCAAACACTTACTCCTAATTATATCTAGAAAAAACGTTTTGTTTTTGTTTTAACCCCCCCCCCCCCCCCAGGATTTTAGTAGGGTGGTGGAGACAATTGGGGGATGTCTGATACTCGAGCTATAGTAACAAAAAAGGGGGTTAAGCCTTACAGAAGCCTAGCAACGCACATGTTCAAGTAGAGTTCCATAAACTAATGGATTTAACTTTTTTAAAAACATTTTCCACTTGGACTTGGTGTGTCGTGGGTAGATAGAGATGGTGGGCACTTTTATTTCGTCCGTCCTTGTTTTATTCGCCTTTTATTTTACTTGAACAATTCATTATAATCCACTTCCTGTTTGCTAGGCCCGTCAAAGCCTCGTTAACCATATTAAACATATTCCCTCCTTTGTTCATTGCCAGCCCCACGTGATGCTGGACAAGCGGTTTGAATTCAGAGTTGTCCATCTTCTAGACTGGCTTCCAACCAGGGCTAAAGAGCCTAGTCTGGCCTGCTTGAACACGCCACCCATATCCTAAGGGGCCTGTCTTACCATTTATATAAGGTAGTAGATCTTCAGGGTACCATGTTGGGTTTCTTCTTTCTTTGGCTACTTGGCAATGTATTGGAAATATTATCATCAATCCCTTTCTACTCAAATTCCATTCTTACCCCTAAAAAAAGTTAGGGGATTAAAACTGAACACTTTCCCATTGGTTGAGACAAGACCAATGAGAAGCTCTTAAAAAAGGGACCACGGACTGTAAAGGAATTAAGGATGCTTAATTAAAATTCTACTTCTAATAAACAATTCGAATCGAATCTTAAGTCCAAATATCTCTTACTAGCTTTGATTGTGTATCAAACCACTAAGGATGACACAGTAAGTCTTTCCTTCCCAACAGATTTCATTTGGCGTAAATCTGATATTTCAATTGAACATCAATTTATCTAGTCTTTTTTGAAATAATAAACTTTTCTTCCGATATAAAACCAATACACAATAAATGCTTTATTGGTTTCTCTTTGATGGGAATGTATTGGAAATATTATCACCAATCCCTTTCTACTCAAATTCCCTTCTTACCCCTAAAAAAGGTTAAGGGGTTAAAACTGAACACTTTCTCATTGGTTGAGACAAAACCAATGAGAAGCGCTTAAAAAAGGGACCACAGACTTCAAAATCCCTTTCCCTAGCTCTTTGCACTCGACAGCCGTGCTGATTTCACATCTACCCCAAACTACACAGCAGAATTTCAGGACGTGGCAAAGGAGGAAAAGTTAATGGAAAGAGCAAGACTCGCTCATCCCGTGCCGGATTTCAATTCCCCTTCCAGTCTTCTGCATAAAGACTACTATGCCAAGATGGACGCAGTCATAGAGAAACTGACCACGCCGCTGAGATTCTCGAATTGGCAAGAAATGCTGCCAGAGACAACAAGAAATCCAGAATCATCCCCCGCCACATGCAACTGGCCATCAGAAACGAAATAATGAACATTTGTTAACTGGAGTTAACCACGATAATATGTGAGTGTTTCTCCATGCGAAATCCCACCTTTTTCGCAACCCAACGCCACCCCCAAAGCCCCCCTAAACCCCATAACCAAACCAAAACGACCCTACCTTCCCTCTATATCTTTTATCTATCCTTTTCTCTTCTTATCTAATAAAGATTGGATTATCTCGGACCAAAGCCCCGTTGCATTGTTGTTCTTTCTCTCACATCAGTATGATCCCATTCGCGCTAACAAATCACCCTTTGGAGGAAGCTGGTTCTCTCTTCCAAACTGGATACTACGAGTACTTTTGCGGAAAGCAAAGGTCACACCACTAATGTGTGTGTGTAGTGTCCACACATACATTCTTTTTTATTTTAATTTCCTTATAACTTGGCAATAGATTAAAAGTTACAACAGTCTCAAATATAAGTTAATTTTATTAACTAAAGAAAATCCTCATAACTATGAAAAGATAGTGTCATAAATCTTTGGAACTAACTTTTGTTTTCTCCTTTTCACTGAATGTGTGGGGTTTTATTTTTAGTTGGTGTAATATTGTCTTATAGCAAACATCGAGATACGAGGCGTAGTTTTTGACGCGTAGTTAGTTTTTACCAAATGATTTAACTCCCCGGGAACTCTTCTTTTTTTTCTTATTTTTGTTTTAAAAAACGTAATTATAATTACAAAATGTAGGATTTATCTAATAAATTTATTTATTTATTGTATGAATGTTCTTATTTCTAATTATTCATAATCATCATGGCGTTTGTTCCAGTTTTAACATGATGCCTGTGTCGGCTGCCCTTGTTTTTTGCAAACAAGAGAGCCGATATTTTTGTACCCAAAAAGGGGTAAATTTTCAATATAACGTAGAATTGGACTAGACTGTTTTGAAGTCACGGCTAGGTAAGAAAATACAAGGGAGTTAACTCATTTGGTAAAAACTGACTATGCATCCAAAACTACGCCCTGTATCTCCATGTTTGCTGTCTTATAGACAGCTTATTTGAGCTTTTTCTACCTACAGTTTTACTCCCTTTCATTTTTTTCTATGAACAGTCAATAGTTCTCCACAGATTACTTTTTGACTCTTGCTTTCAAAAAGAAGGGCGCTTTTACTTATAAGGGAATCTTATGTAATGCAACTTTTCAGTGATAATATTACTGTATAGAAATCTGAGAGGAAAATCCCTTCCTATCTTCTCTTATTTCTTAAAAACAATTTAAAACTTTAACTGCGTGTAAATTCTAATGTTATGAGGAATTTTAGTACTAGACAAGTTATCTCCCTTGGTCTTAGTGTGAACAAGTTATCTCCCTTGGTCTACAAAGTAACTTTTCGTTTATTGATTTTATAATGCGTCGTAAAATAAAACATTTTGGGCATTATTTACAATGCCGATTGTTTTCTTTGTGCACGTGTTTGTATAATATATATATAT
>VCCN01000380.1:203799-218673 GCA_006491835.1 Architeuthis dux
TACATATATATATATATATGTATATATAAGAGGAAGAGAAGCACACACATGAAAATATATTATTTAATACCTGGAGCTTGTGGATTTTACAAGTACATGAACCATTACACCACTCCACACATCCATGATGCCTCATCTCTAAAATGCGTATTGTTTTTGGATAAGAGAGCTTCATCAATTCTAATAAGTGGAATGGCATTTAGTAATATTCACAGGTCTTCTAAGAATTTGTATTTGGGGGAAAAAAAACAAGGCTTAAAAAGGGAAGGAGTTTTTCTATCCAATAACTATGAGCTATGATTCTGATGTTCATATCTTTTTTCAGTGCCTCCATTTTTTTTTGTATGCATTTTTGCAGGTACAGTAAACCTTTGATTTAACAGACTAATGAAGAACGTCCATTAAATCCGAATATAACCTAAGAAGCTATTTTTACCAAAAGGGTTTTACTACAATATACAATACTGTACAATATAAAATTATTGAATTATAATAAAAAATATGTAATATTTATTCACCTTTTCAACAGTGTAGTTCAATGGTTCTTAACCTTTTTGGGTGGTGACCCAAAATCTTATCTAAAATCTTTCACAGAGACCCACGTTCTCATAAATATGATTTATTTTAGGCACAATTAAAAAATATTGGTTATTATAAAAGAAATAGTGTCCAAATTAATTCCATTGTGTGCCATTGGTTGGTTAGCATTACAGGGCTAGTGATGGGTGAATGCATTATTTGTTAGAAGGGGGGTTTCAAATGTTTAGTTGTTAAACACATTTAAAACTCCCTGTCCATGGCCAAAAGAGATTTTGTTGAGGGTTGGGTTTTAAAAATTTTTTTTAATGATGACAAGCCTTTTTTACAGTGGATATGTTTTATAATGCTGGTGTTGTTAACAAGAATTTGGCATATGGGAATTTGAAAGGGTGTTTGTTTGTTTAAATGGGTGCAAAAAATAGCGCTCAGATCGGAGTGGTGGCAGGTGAGGCGTCAGGATAGAGTAGTAGTGGTTTGTTTGTCCAATATAAGAATTCGATTGTGGAAGGGAGACACAGTCTCCTAAAGGGCAAGTGAATTTGTATATGACATATATATATATGTTGTAAATATGCTATGTATCCACTAATCACATTGGTATTCAGTGGTTCTTAACATTTTTTGATGACCCATGTTCTCAAAGATTTATTTTAGGCAAAATTAAAAAATATTGTTTATCATAAAAGAAAAATGAAAAGTAACTTACAATATTTTATTAATGACTAATACACAGAAATAAAATAGAATATTCATGAAATACGTCCGTAAAATCTGAAATCCGTTAAACTGGAGTCTGTTAATACGAGGGTTTGCTGTATTTTCAATGAAAGTTGAAAAGAATTCTTTTTTGTAACAAATCTGACATAATTTAATCTAAAATGAATTCATACGGTTTTTCCAGATCATTGTCCTCCATGTCTTTGATAAAAATGACTTGTAAAATCATCATTAACCTCTGCTAATTCTGCCTTGATAATTTCAGCAGTTAACTTTGATACTAGACAAACTTGTGACCCGTTGTGTCAACCCTTGAGAAAAGATTAGTGCAATTTAATGCAATATCATATTTACAGATCCACCACCGATATTCCGTCCCAACACCTCTTCTAATCCGGTTTAGTCACTTGGTTTTCTTGTGGCACCCACACTAGTTCATTGAGTGGCCACAGATGGTATTGTGTGTGGAGCCATCTCTTAATTGTTTATACTGCAGTGGTTGTTACTACTCTATCAATTTCAAATTCCTAGCTAAATTTGCTTACATTTAGCCATAGTGTCAGTGGTGGCTTAAATCCCAAACAGAAGACCATATTGACGTAAGAAAAGGTAGAAGTGCTGAGAAAACTTGACCGCGGTCAGTCTGAATGCTTTAAAGATATGAGATGTGCATAATTAGAGTCAGAGGTGGATTATTGGATTACTATTAGGTCACCTAACGCCTTCCAAAATGCAGCTGTCAGTGGTGATGTAAACTGCAAGCGCAAGTCCATATTGATTCAAGAAATGTTGAGAAAACTAGTCCGCAGTGTTTCAGTACAGGAGACGTGTTGACTCATCAACTGTATATGATATTTGTATTTGTTTAATTAATATACCTGTATCTCATTTATATTAATAAACTCTATCATTTATATTAATGTATTGCATTTAACCATTTAATTCATATTTAATATTTGTTTGATTTAAGTTTCTAACAGTCTGAATACTTTAAAGATATGAGAGTGCATAATTAGTGGGTCAGAGGTGGATTATTGAATTACGATTATATGACCACTGTTGGTCCGGCAAAATGGATAATCTAGCATGGTTCTAGAACCAAGGCTGCTGGGAAATCATTGGTGTACCTGCAGGGGTAGATTTACTCCCCCGTTTCACTGTGCCTGCAACAGTGGGGGGGACACCAGGACCGTGATTTTGATACTGACAATTCAGTCAGAATATAGAAATTATAAACGAAAGAAATAAGTATTCGCAACATGAAAGCAAAAAAAGGACAAACATACTTAAATATGGTTCTGATACTTATGTATAGTAGGGTGGGTAGACAGTTCGGCTTTTGAGCACTCTGTCCCCCCGTCCATCTCCAACTCGAGCCAGATGTTAATTTGTCCCCCTTTTTAGGGTTTGGCTAAACAACTTATATAAATTACTTAAAAAGTGGGAACTGAAAAGAACTGTAAATTTATTTATTATTATTATTATTATTATTATATGTTGTTGCCATTGTCAAGTATTTTTATTATATGTAGTTGCCGCTATTAAAAGATCTGCCTACTCAAAAAGCTCACAGACCCCCAGTAAAATGATTGTGGGTCTCTGCTAGGGATCCACGGCCCCCAGGTTGGCAACAGCAGACCTAAAAAGGTCCACGTCCCCTAGGTTGAATCATTTTAATATATAAAATGGATCTGTATAACTGATTTTATACCTAGCATCATTTCTCAAAAGATTGAACTGAAATCTTTCACTGAAAATCCTCAAGATTTATTTCTGGTTAGAATTAAAGTTAATGAAAAAGTTCAGATTGTTCTAGTTAATAAAACATTATTCAGCAAAAGTTAATGATGATTCTGTAAATTATTTTAAACTGGGCAAGATGGGATGGCCTATGTTATACAATCTTTGTAAATCTTTATAAAGATTGCATGAAAAATGTTTCATAGTTTCTAGTGGTGTAAAATGACAGAAAATATTTTTATGAAAAAAATATACATGTATTTATATTATTAATACATATGTCTGTATGTATGTTTATACATTTGTATTACTAAACTTATTACATATATACTTACATTCTATAGGTGTGAGTTTGTATATATCTGTGTTGGTCCAAATGTATTCATACTCAGAGGAACAAACAAATTATACCATGCAACACGATTTTTATTCCTGGGTAGTGAGTGATATTTTCTAATTGCTTGTGTGTCAAAAGTATAGAAAATGGCTATTATTCCCTTCAAACTTGGCTTTTGTGACCAGGACAGTGATATTCATATGTAATTGTTTTTCTTACTTTATGTGATTAAAAATATGCAAATTCGCCCAATAAAGTAGATATCAAATTATCACTGTTCTGTTCACAAAAGCAAAGTTTGAAGGGAATAATTGACATTTTCTTTACTTTTTAGACATAATCAATAACATGTATTACCCAGGAACCAAAAAAAGACAGTGATATTCATATGTAATTGTTTTTCTTACTTCAACTGATTAAAAATGTGCAAATTCGTCTGTTGTCCAATTGAAAATAAATAGATTTCAAATTATCACTAGGACAGTGATAATGCTTCACAAAAGTAAAGTTTGAAGGGAATAATTGACATTTTCTATACTTTTTAGACATAAGCAATCAGAAAATAACATTTATTACCCAGGAACAAAAAACGACAGTGATATTCATTTGTAATTGTTTTTCTTACTTTATGTGATTAAAAATGTGTGAATTCATCCGTTGTCCAATTGGAAATAAGTGGATTTCAAATTATAACTGTCCTCTTCACAAAAGCAAAGTTTGAAGGGAATAATTGACATTTTCTATACTTTTTAGACATAAGCAATCAGAAAATAACACTTATTACCCAGGAACAAAAATGAGTTTTAAAAAAGGTAGCACAGTGTAATCAGTTGTTACATTATTCCGTCCATAGCTTTAACGGTTTTTGTTTTCATTTGTGAATAAAAAAATGTTATTTCAAACACTTGTAAACTTGATTTACTCTTTTCTTTATAAGGCATAATTGCATTTCTGTGGCCCAGATCAGAATGTGGCTTCTGCAACACTTCTGCAGTATTTAGTTAAGAGAAAAGTGTAGTATCTGTTCTTCTTACGTCAATGAAACATAGCATTAACTTCCCGTTTTCAATTTGAAACGTTATTAGGATTGTATTTTATACTTGAATGTACTTGAAATAGGCTTTTTTGACAGCAGTTAATTACGTCATTGTCATTGAGCCTGCTTCAGTGTAATTGGGCTGGGTTTAAACTAACAAGAAAAATGGTAGTTAAATTTGGTATGTCCGATATCAGAATAAAGATTATTTTTTTAAATATTGATATTCTCGGATTTGACTGTCTTTTCACTTAATTCAAAATGATTTTTCAAGTTAAATCAAAATTCAGTTAAAATGCCATCAAAATGTTTAAAATTAAAAAAGGGGAAGTTAATGCTATGTTTTGTTGACACGAGAAAAACTGATACTACACTTTGATCTTGAACTAAAGGTGCATTCAGATTGGGACCTCACTGCTCTGATCCATCATCATACAAAGAGTCCTGGCTCACAAAGTGTACTCACACTGAGTCGAAAACACAAGTGGAAAAAGACGGGGCCATCTTAAAGAACATTTGAAGCCCATGGGCAAAGCAATGGCCTGGATTTAGCCCACATGCATTTCATAAAGAGTCAATAACTGATTTAAACATTAACATAGGTTTAGAGAAGGTTCTCTATGACATGTAATTCAAGATTAAGTCTGATTTCCTTTTGAAGGGATGCATCCCCTCCACGGCCATCTTAAGAATATTTGAGCCCCCCCCCCGGCAAAGCAATGTACTGGATTTGACCTGCGGATTGTAGTCTGACCCTGATTTAATACATGGATTCAATAAAGAGTCAAGAACTGATTTGAACATGAATGTAAGCATAGGTTTAGAAAAGGTTTTCTATGTCTGCTATTGATAAATATGAAGCCAAATTTTTATTTCCCAAATTGAATTAAAATTAAGTTAAAATGCCATCAAAATAATGTTTAAAATTGAAAACGGGAGGTTAATGCTAAGTTTCGTTGACATAAGAAGAACAGATACTATTTTTCTTAACTAAATGCAGCAGAAGCCGCATTCCTATCAGGACCACAAGAATACTCATTTGCATATTTGCCTTTTATATGTTCATTTGTATGGTTGTATGATGTTTGGTTGTCTGTAGTGTCTGTAGCTTAGATCCTATAACTCATAATGGACTGGTCCACATGAGATAGATTATACAACGAATAATAGAATTAAAGGGTGGAAAAATGAGACATGCCGTTCCCATACCAAGGAAGTACACTGACCAAATCCAACAAACAACCTGTGTCTGTCAACACAATGCAACAATGTCCTTTCGACTTTCTTTGATGTAGCCGACACAGTGAAGAAGAAATTGGGAGGAGAAAAGCAGTTTCTGGCCCAAAACTTGCAAAAATGGACAAATGCAAATACTCTTGTGCTGAGAGTATTTGCCAAAATTTATCAAAATTAAAGTCAAAATGGCTCAAAATTTAAATATAGCCAAACCAAAAAGTTCATGGCCAAATTCTTTTTTAAAGAGGCCAGATTTGTCAAATTTGGCCATCGATTTTATTTTGTAAGGAAATAAGTTTTAATAAAATAAGTTTCTTTCTATGACTTTTTTTCATACCGCACAATATCAGTGGTGACTTTTCTTAAGTTGAGACTTTAAAAAAAACTTAAAATTAGGATAATTGAATCAATAAAAAAGAATTACCAAATAAAATCGCTTATGGCTCCTTATTGCCGATCCATACATAAAAAAAACCCTGTCATTTTTTATGGGTGTCCCTGCTAGTTAAAAAATAATAATTATTAACTTCTGTGGGCTCTCTAGATTAATTAGAAGATGAACTTGAAGCACTTACATAGGCAATAATTGTTTGTTTTGTTTATTCCTGTCGACTCTTTGTGGAGCATAGGGCCACAACCATTCTGTTGCAGTTTCAGTAGCAAGATGGGTTTTTTTATGGGATGGAGTTGTTAGCCCCATGCCCAAATGTAACGAAATGCACTCTGTATTCATGTGTTTGTGGGCATACGTGACCAAAAGCCCACATTAGATTACCAGAGGCCTTTTAAAGGGCCCTGATCTTCAAATTAGGGGCAGTTTAGATCTGAATCCCGGTAGCAACGAGTCCGACAAAGAGAAGGTTTGGCTCCCCGGCCCATTAGGGGTGACGGAGGAGAGAGCAGGTCAGAAGCATTTGGCAGTTGAGAATCGGACAGACAGGTCGACGGGCGAAGTAGTTCCCTCTTTCACCCCGATGGGTGAAGGAAGGAGGAAAAAGGAGGAAGAAGCCGTGATTTTTGGATTACTACCATGGCTAGTAGTAATTCAGGAAAATGACCACTCATGTAGAAAAGTAAATGAAACAGAATTCGATGCCTCAAAGTAACCCACGAACCGTGCCGGAAAAGAACTTATATCGACGGAAATAAAACCACAGATTTCGAATTGAAAATATGGAATTGTGTCATCTTTTTCTCCACCCACATGGGAGAGCCTTTACTCTGAAATTAATTTCCCTCCACAGAAAATTCAGTTCTTTTTTTTCAATACATACATCAAAAGATACACGGACATATTCACCCAATATATATAAGATCTCCTTCATGAATTAAGTCTACAATCCGTAGACATTGGCCTGTAAAGTATACTTGAAATTTCCTTGTAAAATGCTGAAATATCTATAAATTAATTTAGTGTATTTTTGAATTCCTCATGTCTGAAAAACATGATTTAGCCTTTTAAAGTACTCAGATATGTCAATTGGGAGACGAGATACAAAATTCTGCTTTTTTTGGTGTATTCTGGCAGCCATTTTGTTCTATGCAAATGAGGTAGTTCATCCCATCTTTTTTCTGAAAGAGGACATCCTAAGGAACATTTTGTTAGCCTATTTATGGGATCCTGGGTCGGCGGGGGGGGGGGGGGTGTAGGCCTTGCTGCCACCCGGACTACTACATTTGTGCTTATAAAAAGATTTCCACAAAGGTTCATGTCTTGGATTTTTTTCCTGTCATTCTACCTAAAATCCCGCTTTGTTTCATACCAAATTTGTTAAGGGTATATTTACTTCCAGGTTTGACCATTTTCGACTGGACTATACTGGGATGTTTTATTAGAAAAAACAATTACAAAGAAATTAGGCAGTCATCTTGGTGTCGCCCCTGGTGTCACACGGAGGTGACCACCCCTTGGTACGCTAGTGGTTGTAGGTGTTTCTCTGTTCCAGTTTGCTATCATTTCTAAGATTAAAATACTCATAATTTATCTCTGAGGGAACACTGAATAGCTATCATCTTTACCGGTCAGATTAAGACCGCACTGGGAACCACACACCACCCATAATTTTGAGGCCCACCAATATATATATCACAGAGTTTTAAGAAAATGAAGACTTACTATAATAGTAAATATTTAATGAATTCAAATTTCTTATTTTGAATAAATAAGAAATTGTTGAAGTAATGCAGACATTTAATTTAAATGTAACAGAAAGAGAAAAAACAAAAAATATTTTTAAAATAAAAAAGTAAGAAATATACAATTATAAAGATAGTACCAGGATCTACTGTAAGATTGCCCAGGGCGTGAAACAGAAAAACAGCCACATTTGGGTTGAAAAATTGGACCAAATAATAGCCCAGTTGAAATGGGAAAACATTAAACTTTCTCCATCGGAGGTTGAACTCAATCCCCCAATTACATTTACTGTGCCACTAACCACTCGGCTATTGAGCCACCATGATTTTGAAGGCATGAAATAGTGCCAAAATAGAAATTTTAAAAAAGCATTGACCCCCCCCCCCCCCCCTCTCACATGTATGTAGGTTCGTATAAATGGTGAATAAACCATCCCCGGATGATTCTGGTCAAAATATATGTATAGATTTATAGATCTGACTCTAATAGTTTTTGAGAAAATTTTTTCAGAGAGTGGGAACACAGGAAACGACAAATTCTTTTTTTTGCAAAATTCGACTTAAAGATGTTTGCTATAGGTAATTAGAGACCTGCTGATTTCGGAAATACATTTGTTTCTTCTTTCTGATGCGTAATTCTCGACATCCTACAGTACAAACATATATATATATGATAATTATAAAGACAATTATTAATTAATTGGGAATCCATATCAGCCCTGCATCGGTGTTGCTAAACGGGCGGCCTAGATCGTATAAATGATTAAAGAAATGAGTGGTCCTGCTCTTTACCACTGAGCTAATGGCACTCTCATGTAATTAATACTTGTCTTTATAATTATCATATTCGGTTGGATATACAATTTATCCATTCCTTGATTTCATATATATATATATACATACATATATATAAACTTTAGTACTAAATTTTAATATTTTGCTCAAGTATTGTACAAAATATAATGAAAATTGTCAAAAAGTACCAAATTTTAATATTTTGCACAATTATTGTATAAATATAAAGGAAATCGTCAAAAAGTACCAAATTTTAATATTTTGCTCGATTATTGTAAAAAATATAAAGGAAATTGTCAAAAGTACCAAATCTTACTAAGCGTACCCCAAAAAGAGTCAAAAGTATCCATTTGGTACGAATGTACCAAAAGTGTCAACTCTCAACCAAGCAAGTCAGAACTGAATTACCTCCCTTGTGAATTAGTTCTCTTGTGTGTGAATATAAGAAAGAGGTTTTTCTTCTTCCTATGTTAATGTTTTGATGGCGATGAATATTGTTGGATGTTTTAGTTGAGAAGATTCACCTTTTTATTTCTCTCTTACATTAATCTCCGACAATTCGTAAGTACCCACTTTTTAATCTCCTACAATCGAATAGACGACTAAAAGGAATACGGTCGACTTCAGTTACCTTTTTATTGATTAAAATGTCTTCAGAGTATTTAATATTTGGTTTAAAAAGAAATCAAAAAAACCCAGGAAAAAAAGCCCAACTTGAAGTTTTATTGTAATTTACTGGTGTATAATACGCGAGAAATTTAGTATAAAAAAATCCGTGTCCAAATTGGGGGTTCGCATTATACGCGAGTGTCAAAAAAAAAATAACAAAACTGGTTTTTAGCTACAAAAAAATGGGTGTCGCATTATACTCGAGTAAATACGGAAATACGGATTTGTTGTTTTGTGTTTATCTTTTCTCTTACAAATACAAAGTTGGAGTTTCTGATAATAATAAATAAATATACCTTTTTCTTCTTCTTCTTCCAAACAACGTGATTTTTATGAATGTTTATTAAATTATTTTTGTATATGGATTTTTTTTTTTTTTTTTTTTTTTTTTTAATATTGGAGAAAATGAAGTCTGTAGAATTAATGACTTCCTTATTGCAAGTTTTTATTTAAAATACAATGACATGTGCTTTTCTTTTTAAAATAAATTAACCCTTATTATTTCAATGTGATATTTGATTGGACTCCTGTTTCCCGAACTGAAAACTGGTGACGTTCGAAATACGGCTTCTCTGCCTTTCTTTGGCTAAAAGCAAAATGTTGTATGATACTACACTTTGCTCTTAGTGTTACTGTTTATACTAATATCTGATACGTTCCCGTTGTTTAATGACTTAAACCACAGTTGTTAAAAAAACAAACCTACGTCTCAGAAATAATGTAATTCAACTTATTTTAAGGTTATGAACACTAACCCGCAAGACGGGGCATATACTACACTTTGCTCTTGGCCGCGAAACCGTATTTCGAACGGGGCCCGAGAATTACGATTGTACCAATTGAATCTATCGGTATTTTCAAAACAAAACTAGACAGTGTTTTCGCACGACCTTAATTCAAACTGGCATTTTAGCAGAAAAAAACATTTTAAAAACTACCCAATCTTCTAAGCAGGTGGGACAATTTTCTTTAGTTTTCTTCAGTAACAAACGATAAAGTTGTATAATATCTTTAATATGTTAAATTAATTAAAATAATAGTTTAAACTTCTCAAACCAGTAAAAGAATCACAAAGACTGAGTGAGAAAACCACCAGGGCGAGAGAGAGAGAAAACACATTGAACTATTAATTCTGTTGTTTTATATTTGTTTAAAACTATCTCAAAGACTAATATCTTAGAGGGTCGGCGGTTCAATACCCCCCCCCTTAATAAATAGTAGTTAACCTATTGGATTTCTACTAACAATAACAAATCTCACTGGGTGGCCTTCAAGCAGTGTTGCCAACTCAAAAAATATCTTCGCGTTAGTTTGACTACTAAAAAGGGCTAAATGTTTTTTAAATCGTCAGAAATGGCAAAAAAATCACTAAAAGTGGTCAAAAATAGGCAAAAAATAACCAATGTTTAAGCGCAAGCGCGCTAATTTAGCACTATTTTTGTGTTGCCATAAATAAGAAACGCGCTGAATCGGCAACACTACACCTTCAAAGTAGCCGGGCCCCCAAATCACTAGCTACGCCCCCTAGACTGTCAGATTCTCTTCTTCCCTTTTTTAACTGTATTCACAATGCGATACTTAAAAATATATATATAAAAAAAAAACAATCTGTATTGTTTGTTTAGTTCCTAATGAAAAAAACCCAAAAAAACTTCAATAAGTAACAAGTGCTCTGTACTGTAATGTACACCTCTAAAATAAAACATTGTTCATTTCTTTCTCTTTTTGGTTTTTTTTCAAAAACAAATGTCAGTAAAATAAATAATAAATCGAGGTTTTATTTTAATTTTATTTCTATTTAATTTGTATTAAAGCAAAGGTGGGTCGTCCGTCCTCTCCAGTGCAGCAACAAAATTGTTTTGTATAGGAATGAAGAAAAGTTGAATGATTATTATCCCTCCACAGAAAGAAGAAAAAAAAGCGATCACCCCATTAACTGTTTGGTTTTCCAGACTTTCAGACGACATGTGTCGCCGGTATGTCTGGCTTGTTGTTTCTAGAGCAGTGTTGCTAGGTTTATTTTCAGGCTTACATCTAGAATTGAGTAAAAAAACATCTAAAGACATCTAGATTATATATATATATCTATATCTATATCTATATCTCTATCTATATATCTCTATCTCTATCTATCTATATCTATCTAATAGGAAAACATGGCTCATACTGGGTTTAAACTTTGTTTCAGATCTTTCCCATATATTTATATTTCAGTTCTACCCCTTTGTGTATTGAGCACTTTTATAATAAAACAATTTCAAGATAATACATATAAACCTGTATCTATATATTGGCTTTACTTATTTACTAATTATATATATATATATGATGAAACCGGTAAAGGCTAAGAATTATTATTTCTGCCAAAACATCTAAACAAAACCTAAGCTTGGCTATTCCCCTTTTCTTTTTCTCTCCCCACCCCCACTTTTTTCTTAAACTTCAACCACTTCTATCTAATATATATATGAAATATGCCTTGAATAGTACTGTTACGGTATTTCTGTACAAATTAATGTAACTAGGTTTTACTTGAGAAAACACATTAAATTATAATAAGACCTTGAACAGTACGGAAAATGTAGCGATTTACCCGCACCAATCTAGGTATATACCTGTTAGTGTTCTGTATAATATACAGGTTATTAATAATTAAATGACTTTAATCGTCAGCATTTACTTAATTAAAATATTTTATTAATCAAATAGCAATTTCTGGACGCAACCCAAAACATCTAGATTTAGATGGAAACATCTAAATTGGGAATACTATTTTAGATAATACTACTGCTTTTTACTTACTAATACTTACATATATCTGTATATTCACCTCCTAACTACCATCTATTTGACGTTTGTATGTCTACATGAAAACATTTCTTTTTCTGTTTAACGACTGCACTTATTTTAACACAGATACGTGGTGTTTGTGTACACAGTCGAATCTTATTTACACACATCAATTTAACGTCCCAAATTATCACTGTTGTTCAGGGCATTCCTACTTTATCAATCACAACAAAATAAATACTAAACGGATATCAAATCAGTACCGGATTAAATATGGAGATCATGCTAACGACCCCGCATTTTCAATGGGCCCCACGCTGGATGCTTGTTACAAGTTATCAATTCTGATTCGGGGATTTTGCACTGTCTAGTACTCGGATAGTGTAATAATGGTTAGCATGTCTGACTCACACGCAGAATGTTCTGGGTTCGATTCCCGGTATGAGTGAAGAGTGTGGAAAACTCTTCATTAGGATAAATTTCCCTGTGCACTCCTTATTAGGGTGGGGAAAAAAAACGTAATGCTCTTAAAGCATCTCCCAAGGTTGGGCGTAAAACAGTCTTCTCTTTTCTCGTACTATACACCCTTCAACTGGGTGTTCAATGTGTGTGATTTTTAATTGGGGTTATTATTTTAGCAGTAAATAATGGGACTGTGGTATCTGTGAAATATGTCTAGAAAGCTGTGTAGTTACAAAACAAAGTTTGTTTTTTTTAAGTTTTTTTTTTTAAATAGTATTTTAAAAAAAAATTTTATTATAGAAGTTTCATATTTATAAAAATCTTTAGTCTTAAAACTTCAGGGTGTTACTACGAAAAATGTTTTTTTTTTAAAATTAAATATCTTTCCTACAGAAATTTTTTTTTTTTTTTTTTTTTTTTTTTTGTTCTGTTTTAGTTTATTTCATTGTCATGTAAGTCAATCTTTCACTAATAACTGTTAATGTGAGATCTATCTATATATCTTTTCATAACTGCATATCGATCCATCTAGACACAACCCTCGATCGATGCAGTTATGAAAACACGTTCTCTCTAATTTCCTTTTGAAAACGACCTAATACGTCTAAACCTGTTAAGGTATTAAATAAATTTCTTGCAAATTATTCTGAGTCTCCACATTGTCATTTCCCAAGCATCATTATGTCGGATAACCTCTGTCCTTTCATACACTAATATATATATCTATCTATATATCATTTACGACACCTTCACATATAACTAGGAAGGTATTTGAAACTGAAGTCGTAGCTGCTGTACAAAGATCAAAACGAAACTGAAGTAATACTATTCAAATAGTTCTGACGACTGAACACCTTGTTGTTTGTATTAACACAACGTTTTGGCCGCTCCATTCATCGGCCTTCCTCGGGTGTAATATTATGTTATCCCCTATAATTATGGAAAAATCTACACGGGGGGGGGGGGGGAGTTAAAAACTTCTGTTTACCCCATCACATTTGGATATTACACCTGAGCAAGACTGAAGAATGGACCTGCCGAAACGTTGTTAACAACACAAACAACAAGGAGTTCAATCGTCCAAAGAACAATTTGAATGTTAATGACCCTTCTCAGAACTATATAGAAGTAATACTATTACTTAAATATCATACATACAGGGAGTCCGATAGAATTATCCGTTTAAGGGAAGTAGCTTTGTATAAACAGGTAGATATGTTTTCTTTTCATTTTCTGCTCTCTAGATACTTGGATTAGATAAAAAGTTTAAGGGAGACAACTCATTTTCATAAGTTGTTGCCCTTATGCGTACAAAAAAGGACCATTTTATGGGACACCCTGTATTTAACTACTTTTAAATAAAAAAAGTTGTTTTAATATTTGTGTATTTTAAAAAGATTTAGGGCCCCTTTATAGCATATGCTACAGCCCCCCCCCCACACACACACTAGATTAATCTGACCCTGTATCAAATCTAATAAAAGAAACTCTTCTGAGTCATTTTATTGACAATATCAATATTAATCACTGCTACCCACAACACTGGTTTATTGCTGGGTTTAGGTTATTCATGTGTTCTGACATTTATGTATCTATCTATGTATCCGAACTTCACCCAGCCCTAACTGTTCATAGTAGAAACTTGAAATTTTGCACACACACACTCCACTCAATGAGTAGAGAAAATGTGTTTTTTCTTTTGTTTTTCTTTTTTTTATTTTTTAAAGACCCCCACCTAATATGCAATGTAAACTTATGCTAAATTGGTCACTATTTTGTGCCCGCTTGTTTTTTGAAAATTCCGATCTTTTTTAGTGATCACATCCCAACAAAAGGCGAGATAAGTAACTTATTTATTGATCACCCCCCATTACAGCATATATGGGTGGTGGTGATTCATAATTTCTCTTAGGGCGGCCTTTTGGCTAAGATCAAATTGTAGTATCTGTTCTTCGAAACTGTCATGGCCTCGTAGTTCAGAGAACCACGGCCTTCCGGGGTACTTGTGGCATGCTCGGGTATCGTCCCAGGAGAAGTTGTGCAGGATATCTTAGCTGAGGCAGTGGTAGGATTAAAGTGGATTATCTGTGCTTCGAAACCGCCATGGCCTCAAAGTTCAGAGAAACACTGCCCTTCGGGATCTTTGTGGCATGTTTGGGTATTGTCCTGGGAGAAATTGCACAGGATATCTTGGCCAGCTGCTTGGGAGGCAATCACCATTAGCATGCTCAGGATTCGTCCTGAGAAGCTTTTGGGACCCCTTTATCCCGGTCCTCATGGAATCTGTCTCGGTGACAGGGATTTGGGATTCTCCCCCCTCAAGTCTCTAGTCACGGGGACAAGGGATCCCCCCTCCTCCTACTGAATTTAGCACTAAATGACCAACCAAGAGTCAATGTGCTGTTAAACAAAACAA
>VCCN01000380.1:223211-234237 GCA_006491835.1 Architeuthis dux
TTTTTTTTTTTTTTTAAATTTCTTTTTAACAATTTAAGTGAAAGAATTCTGTTTTCGTGTCAAACCTGAAGTGTTTGGATAGCACTCGCTTAGCAGCCTTCAATTCATGTTTATAGCCTTCAATCTACAAGGGATATAGACAGGTTACTTACTTATACTGACGGAATATCATTGATTTTTATAATTGCAATGATCTACAGTTATGTTATGCCCACTTCTTGCCATGGTTATCCATCTGTCCATCTGACAATTTAAAGTACCATGAAGGGAACTCTCATGAACACATGTTCTGAGGGTCATGTGAATAAATCTATTTAATACACTACGTGATTGGCTATATTTTTTGCCTGTAGGGCAACATATCGAATGTAATAAAAGAATATTTCAAATGGTTCTTCGGACAATTGAACTCCTTCTTGTTTCTGTTGTTAACACGTTTCAGCTGATCCATTCTTCGGCCTTCTTCAGGTGTAAAATCTGAGTGTGATCAGCATGTCGACTAAATGCATTAGTCAGACAAGTGCAGAGTTCAACCCGATGTGGTTTCTGCTGCTCAACAGACCCAAATCCGACAAGACAAAGACTCAGAAACAGAAACACCCGGATTCTACATTATAAGGGTTACCCCCCTTCAAAAATAAAAACTTCTGTTTACCCCATCACACTCGGATTTTACACCTGAATAAGGCCGAAGAATGGATTGGCCGAAATGTTGTGTTAACAACACCCACAAGGAGTTCAATCGTCTGAAGAACCATTTGAATGTTAATGACAATTCTCAAAACTATAGAATATTTGTTTGTTCATATTTTTAAATTTTTTTTTTTTTTTAATCAATTCTCGAAATCAGACTGACGTAAGGTTGCATTCATTTTTTAAGAAGCTAAGACATTTTTTTTTTTTTTAACATATCTCGTATTGCTGTGTTTATTTTCTTTTAACATGGAGTGGAAAAACAGTTTCGATACAATGAGTCCAATAGCACGTCAATGCTAAAACACTGGAATGATTCCTTCAAGGGGCACTTTCTTCCTTAATATCGGTAAGCTATCGAGAACTATGAGCCGCTAAATGCAATCCACAGTATAAGTCCTGACGTGGCGAGTCCAAAGCGAACTGTTCACTCCTCATAATCGGTCACTTATATCCTACTAAGGGATGATTCAAGTGCCCGTATGCAAAGTGTCTGGCGCAGCAAAACCTGAGCGGGGAGCCCGGATGTTCTAACAACGCTGCCACATGAAGTCTCTTCAGCTGTGGCTTGGCAGAGGGCTCTGGTTCGATCTCGCGTTCCGCACCACATAACATTTAACTGAACTCGTGTTTAAATAGCACATCTATGGTCTGACTTTCACTTATTTCTATCTAATAAAACATAGGAAGTGAAAGTGGAGAGATACTTATATCTTAACTGAGGTCTACGCTCTTGGGTGTACTCTTTCGACGTAGGATGGCACAGTGATTATCTACCGTGTCTGACTATGGGATGATACTTGGTAGCACCCCCCCCCCTCCCCGTCCTTTTCAAGTTGTCTGGTCACCATCCTGGTGTGTCCTTTTGCATGCCACTCCTCTTTTGCTGGGGGTGCCTTCAATGTCAGGATTTTCAATCTTTTCTGCCAAGAGATTTAACTTAACTCGTGTTTAAATATGGTCTGACTTACAGACTTGTTTCCGTCTAATAAAACATAAGAAGTGAAACTGGAGAGATACTTGTATCTTAATTGAGACCTACACCTTCTTCAGGTTCCATATCTTTTGATGTGCGATGACACAGTGGTCATCCACGATGTCTGACTATGGGATGATACTTGGTGGGATCCCTATCCCTTCCAAGTTGGCTGGTCACCACCTTTTGAGGTGTGATTGGTGTGGTTGGTAACGCGTGGACGGTAACGCGTGGACAATGGAATCAGCGATCCGAGTTCAAACTAATGCACCTGGAAAAGGCATGAATCCATCTCTTCTCCCTCCAGCTATTATTCTTTTCACAAGTGAATTGTAAGACCACCAATTTCACAGATGAAAGTAGAATTTTCAACTTCAATACATTTTCACCCCGGTTCATTTCACTTGACAAACATTTCGCTTCTTTTCAATATCTTGTGCATCAGGTGTATGAGGTATTGTGAAGTAATTGTGTGGTTATTTCTCTTGGCTTTTCATGGGGAAACTAAGTAATTGCCAATGATTATATGTTTCTTCTTCTTCAGGTCCCCCTCTTGCGACACTGAGATGGCACAGTTGTTTAACTACCGTGTCTGACAATGGGATGATACTTGGTAGGTTCCCTATCCCTTCCATTTTGGCTGGTTACCACCTTTTTAATGCATTCTGGTGAGCCCTTACCTGTACCACTCACGTTTTGCTAGGATGTCTTCAAAGTCGGGATCTGCTGTTGGGTGTACCATTTGGGACATTGACTCCCCCAGACTAATTAAATCACTAATGTGATTAACTGTGGCAAAGACTTGCTGGTTCAGAGATCGTAAAGACCCAGATGTGCTCTTTTAAACCAAAAGTACATCCAGGATGTTAACGCTTCACTCTTGCCACATGCAGGTCTTTTCTCTGTTGTTCTGGCCGGTAAAAACGAGAAGTGACTTGTACGATGTTGTCAGTCTGCGGAGCTTAACGAGTGTTGATCTAGGCAAACCGGTGACTGTCTAGGGCAAACTGCGACCCTTTTGACTTTCTGAATGGCACGCTTAAATCCATGAGGAAAATAACGTTTTATTAAAATTTCATCTAAGAAAAAGGGAACCTTTTTTGAAGAAATAAGAAAATTCCAGTATAAGTGGGCAAATGATTACTTTGTTGAAGTAAAAGAACAGTAAAAGAACAGACCAAGGTGTCTAATATGTTCTGAATCCCACTCCACATTTAAAGAATTTAATGTTAAGCGTCATTACAAAACTAAACATTCTGGGTATGATAAATTTAAAGGAGATATCAGAAAGCTTAAATTTGAAACATTAAAGAAACCGATCTGTAGCCTAAATACACTTTTTTCTAGAAGGCAAACATAGTTCAGTGAAATGGTGCATGCAAGCTATGTTGTTTATGATTAGCAATATCTCCTGTAGCCCACTGCTCGAAAAAGGTTGCCCATGACTGTTTGCACCGAACTGTGTCTGTGTTTTCCCAACCCCTCTTTGCGCAGCTTTTGACGTGCACCGTAAATCTACATCAACTGTAACTAAATTTCAGGGTTCACAACGTAAAGATCTTGGTTTTCAGTCCTCTGTTGTACTGATGGTGGATAAGTTATATTTAAATCCTTTTCAAACCTTGTACAATATTGCTAATCTTTGTAGCTGTCTTGGGTAAAAATAAAAATAAAGTTAACCCTCATATACAGACCCAAAACATTAAATCCTGTAAGCTTGTAAAAAGGTTTTAATATACTAGTTTTGGCATAAATATATTCTTTCAACAAAACTAAGTCTCGGAGAAAGATTTAAATGTAGTCCCATAATTATATGATTTTTCAATGAGATGTGGTGATTCAGAAATGATAAAATGTCAGTCTAGTTCATAATAATAAAATTGTTTACTGAGGAGACTGTTCTGCTGAGTCATAGAAGTCTGAACTTTTTTATATTTCTGTTTTTATCTTCCACTTATACTGGAAGTCTGAAACATGCCAGAAAAAAAATTCTGTCTGCAACTCTGCCAGCCAAACTAACCTTACTGATAAAATATTTCTCTTTTCAGATTTATAAGCTCGGAGTAATACTACTCATTTTTATTTTTAGTATTTCTATTTATTTACACCTCGAATTTCACTTGAAATTTTGTAATCTTATATAAATGTGCATTACGTATGTCTGTGTCTGTGTGCCCCCCCCCCTGTTAAACGGTGTGTTGTAGCCAGAGGTATCAAATTATTGTAAGCCTATAAAGTGCTGATTTAAAGAATGCCAAAAAAAAACCCCGGTTGTATTGCAACAGAATACTAATAGTGTGGGGTCTGCGTTCACTCCAGGCAAAATTTATTTGATCTGCATCTATTTAAATAACTATGAATAATAAAACTGCACTTATTTGTGTCAAATGTTTTAGAAATCCAGATAATAAAAAAAAAATGAAATAAATTCATGTTTTAAATACATTGTTGTTGTCAAAAATATATTTAAAATTACAATTTTAATAAGCAGTGTTTTAGCAAATTACAGGGATGCCTGGTATAGTGCAGTTTTGATGTAGTACGGTTGAGGTATTGCTGTATAAATTAATGTAACTAAGTATAAGCTGGGGAAAAAACCTCATTAAATTAGAGCTTGAACCGTATGGAAAATTTTGGAATGAATTAACTGCACTAATCAAGGTATACCTAAAAGGCAATAATCTTAATTTTAGTTTCTACTCATTGACATTATGTATAAATTAATGAGGTTTGAACTGGTTGAATCAAGTTATTCTGTGTAGAAAAAAGCAATCATTGCATATTTAGAAGAATTTCCTTATCTCTGCCCAACTAATACAGATCAATGGACAAGTTTCTAATTGGTATAATTCTTGTGCGGAGATTTGAAGATTGTGGTATTGCAGTCAAGATTCACTTTAGTTAACCTAATAGAAAATAAATCCTCACCAATTTTTAAAAAAAATAAATATTTGTTTGTCCCAAACACATTTTTACCGTCCCCCGGAATGGCGGGACGATGTTAATTTTGAGCCCTTCTTCCAGGAATTTGTTAGTTTTTTAGAGTTATAAAAAATGCTAACTAAGATTCACTTCAGTTAAACCTAGATAACAACCTTCACAAGGGAAATAACCGAATACTTCGAAGCCTCACTTCCATACAACAGATGGAAAGTAACGATCAAGTTCTTACCATTACATTTACATTGTAAATAGAACCTCAAAACATCTATTTTTCTAAAAACTAACGAATTCCTGGAAGGTTCTAGGGTCTAATGGATTAAAAGCACACAAATTACTCGGATACCTTTTATAATTGCGGTTTTGATGTATGGTTGAGGTACTGCTGTACAAATTAATGCAACTAAGTATAAACTGAAACAAAACCACATTAAATTATAATAAGACTTGAAAAGTGCAAGTTTTGATGTAGTACGGTCGCGGTATTATATTTACATTATAAATAGAACCTTAAAATATCTTTTTCTAAAAACTAACGAATTCCTGGAAGGTTCTAGGGTCTAATGGATTAAAAGCACAAACATTTTTTTGACTAGGGTAACTAAAGTGAATCTTGACCGGCATCCCTTTTGTTGTTGGTCTACTTCCTCCCTTTCCCACCCTGTCAATTTAGATTTTTTATTTTTTTATGAATAGAAGATTATATTCCTGTTTATTATTACACACCTGCATATATAGGGCAGACCAGTACTGGGGTGGGGTGGAGTCGGAGTCAAAGTAAGTACACTTACCTATGGTAGTTCTACCAGCTTTGCCAGTGACATCTGTATTTTATTTGTATATTTTCTAACACTAGCTGAGAGAAAAACTAGGATTTTTTTTTTTTTTTTTTTTTTTTTTTTTTTTTTTTTTGTTACATCAAATACAGGGAAATCAGTTTTCATGCCTCAATGGTTGTATGGATTCATTTTCCCCTTTGGATTGTAAATGTGATTTTTGTTTAGCATTCATTATTGCTTGCTTCCCCCACCCCAAGGACTGTTGAGGTAGGTGTTAAACGAACATGCCTATGATGGTCCATATTTGATGTGGTTTAGGCCCCCCCCCCCAGAGGTCAAGGTTTCTTCAGTTTTTAAGTGAGTCTGGCTGGCTGCCTGTCTAATGTATGTGTTTTGCATACAGGCTGCACCAATGGAACTAGAGGGATGAAAATTTCAACATTTACTCCTTATGTCTAGAAAAAAAACGTTTATTTAAATCATCCCAAATATGTTTTAATGGGGGATTCAATTTACAATGTAGTGATCACTGCCCAACAAGACGAGAGAACTAACTTATTCATTGATCACTCCTTTTTTTCCAATTTTTTTAATTGATCACCCGCAACATGATATGCTGCCAAAAGACGGTTTTTATTGACTGACTAACCTGACTTGACATTCTTAAATTAACCATGATTTGATGGGTGGGGCACTCAAAAGCTGTGAAGGCCTTAAATGTCAGTTTGCTGGTTAATTTCAAGATGTAACCCGGAAAAACTCCAAAGATTGACACCTTACCTATTCAATAAATTGGTGTCAATCGGTACGTAGTAATTTTGTGAATGATTACAGGTCATTTAGGTGTAATAGTTGCTTGTTGTGAGCCAATTACACCAACTCCCCAATTAATGGTGTGGTTAGGTTCCAGAAAACCACGACTTTAACTGAAACAATGTTAAGTGAAACCGATTTTACCATAGACACAATTATATCATCATCCGTTATAAGTCCACTGTTGGACAAAGGCCTTTCCCATCTCCTTCCATGATGACCTATCTTGTCCTAACCTCTGCCACGTCTTACCGGCAAACTTTTCTATCTCATCCCTCCATCTTGTGTATGGTCTTTTCCTACCTCGTTTACTGTCCCATGGGCACCAATCGGTTTTGTCATCTCTTCTTGCTAGGTGGCCAGCCCATCTCCATTTTTGCTGTTTAATTGTATAATATCCTTCATTCTAGTCCGCTCTCTGATCCATGTTGATCTTTTTCTATCTCTTAGTTATCCCTAGCATTGCTCTTTCCATGGCTCTGTGCTACTCTGAGTTGGTTTTCAGCTTGTTGGGTTAATTTCCATGTTTCGCATCCATAAGTCATGGCTGGTATTATGCAGCTGTTGTATACTTTATGCTTTAGGCACATTGGCAAGGTGCTCTTCAGAATGTCTCTATTCATACCGAAAGCCTTCCAACCTATAGTTATGTATCATTTTATTTTGCAGTCATGGTCTTTCACTAGCTTTATTACCTGTCTTAGGTAGATGTATTCATCAACCTCTTCTAGAGTCTCCCCATCTATCTTTAATTTCGTTTTGGGGACTTTATCGTTGAACATTACTTTTGTCTTTGTTCTGTTCATCATATAGGTAGGGGTTATTTAAATTATTGTAGTGTAGGAATTTTGCGACTACCTTATGTTGAGCCAGAAAGACCACTTAATTTGCAATTCCTCTTACAAAATTTCATATCTTTTAAAATTTTTTTTATTCTCAACAACAATATAATGAAACAACGTTAATAGGGTTGTTGGTGTATTCTAAGTTGTTGTGGAGATGCCTTATTTTAAGAGAAAATGATGTTTATGAGGATAATGTTCCCTTCCATTATTTTAGCCTTTGAGCTACAGAGGAAGTTGCTTATTGTGATCACTTTGGGACCGACTCTTTTAAATAAAGTTTCAATATTTTGCAATTTTGTCAAGAAAAATTGAGTTTTTCTGAGGATTGCGGCTGCAATTTTGAAAGTTTTAGGTGAAAAGGGCGTCACCGAATTATTTTTTTAACAAATATATGTATTCAGGATATGAAATAAACAGTTTTATGTTGGCGATGGCTTTTCAATTTTATAGGGTGTTGAAAAGGCCTTTTTTTTTTTTTTTTTTTTTTTTTTTTTTTTTTTTTTGTAAGTGTTCAGTTTGCCGCAAGTCCGCAAATGAACTAATAGGAGTAGAGGCAAATGAGGTATCAAAATGTTCAGAATAACAAGACCTATAAGGGGAAACATGCAGATGTACAAGATCTTTCCTACATTAAGGAAAGGATATAAAAATTGGAACAATTTACGTTCATTATAGTATCTAAACTACAATTTGTGCGTGTGTGCACACCACGATTTGTTGACATTCACCAAATGTATTGGTCAGTACACAAGGCAGTGCAGTCTGAAGTTTTTTTGAATAAGTTGTTTTTGAGAAATCTAAAGAAAGATTAGTTTCTCAAATTATCTCCCTTGACTTCCACCCTTTAAAATTATCTAAATTTAGATATAAAACGTCTAAATTGACAACACTGAAGAGAAGTAACTGAAATACTTCGAAGCTGTAGTTACATACGACAGATGGAAAATTATTTTATTAGTGTGGTGGCGATACGAACCACGGGGGTCGAACCTGAACCCTCTGCCCAACCACAGCCGAAGAGACTCTGTGTGGTGGTGCAGTTGGAACATCTGGGCTCCCCTCTCATGTTTTGCTGCGTCGGACACTTCACAAACGAGCACTTGAATCACTCATTGGCATGATATAAATGGCCGATTGGAGGAGTGATAACCATTGGCTTTTGGCGACAGGACAAATGCTGTGGCAGAAAATGTAGTTTTAGATATTCAACTAATTATACAACATTAGCTTTCTTTGAGATTCATCATATCAGTTTTAATAAGATAATCGCTCACTCTTGCAGATGCTGTCCTCAAAGGAAATTAGACTATTGCTTTTGTATGAGTTCAACACACAGTAAAAATGCTGTTCAAGCTCTCAAGAACCGTAATTCCAGATTTGGAATGGGAACTTGCTCAGAAAGAACTGCACAATGTTGGTGCCACAAATTTTGTTCTGGATAAATACCCTTGAGGACGGCCTCAATCAGTTGTTGATGAGAATTTAAGGGATGTTGTGTGTAAAGGTTGGTTTAATGACAGATATTAATAGATTAAAAATGCAAACAGAAGTTTTACTTACACTAGGTCCTTTATTCATAAAATGACCGTGGTCATGACACACACGCACGTGTTCTCGATCTCTCTGATCTACTAATAACATCATGAAATATGGCTGCTTGTTGACCAGACCGTAAAACAGCGCTCCTTAGTGGAAGTGGATAAGAACTCTTCTGCCTAAGGGGAATAACTCATGATACTTGTCCTTGAGTCAGTTTCCACAATGTTAACTGTTCGAGCTCTTTCTCAAAATTTACAGAGGGTGTCACCAAACATTTTTCCTTACATAAACAGCCATTTCATGTGGGACAACCTAATACATGACAATTATGGCAGGCTGCTTCTCCACACACCATAAACATGCACCTTTGGAACAGGCACTGCCATAGTCACATTAATTTTTTTAGAAACAACTAATATGATTAATGCAAACATTTTCATGATTTTCATAAATTATTTTCCAGCACAAAAATCCCTTCAAAGAGTGGATGTTTTTGTTTTCTATTTTTCGATACCTGCATATTTGAAATCGCATGTTTTGATATTTCCATCTTTTTTTTTTTTTTTTTTTTTTTTTTTTCATTCTGTAAAGTTGAAAAATATTTAATTTCGTTTTTAAATGCCATCAGCTCAGAAACTAAGTGTAGTAGTCGATGACAAGATAGGCTGACATGGGAAAGTTAGGGTTAAAATTTATTTCATATACAATGCCTCTATGGGCATCTCATTATAAAATATTGATCCCTAGTTTGTGCCCACTTGTTGAAAATTCAGACTGTTTAGTGATCTAACAAAAGGTGAAGTAACTTATTCATTGATCACCCCCAACACAAAGATGTTGGAAACTATGGTTTCTATTAAGTGACTAAGTAGACCTGTTATTTATTTATTTATTTATTTTTTTTATTTTTTATTTTTTTTTTCTCTTCCTTTTTATTTCAATGTTTCTTTTTGAATGTTCCTTATTCCATGGTTCTTCTTTCGAGTCTTTGAATGTCTACTCTGCATCTTGCCTCATTGGAGACACAATGTCTGAGTGCTGCTCTGCCCACTCTGGCACTTCCCCACTCAGTAGTGCCTCCTATTGCCGCTGATCGTTCAATGTTCACTCTTATTTATTTCATTATATTCTCCTGTTAACATCAACCTGTAACATTAGATTGAGAAAGAGAGTGAAAAGAGATGATAGTGCTCGCGTTACTGTTTCCAAATTAGCTATTTTTCAGCTTGATCTAGCTGATCCTTTTCTCTGATATAGTCGAAAATCTGGCCGTTTAATAAAAGTAAATGTACAATTTCTATTTATAATTTGTTCTGGAATCTCGGTGTATAGTTATTTTATTTGATAAGCAGGCTTTAAATGGGTGACTTTTTTAGCTATAAAGTTAGCTGGAAACATTTAGCCATTTTTAAAGACTGTTTTAGCTATAAATAATAACAAACGGTACTTTAGAACACTGATGGTACTGTGCCTTTTTCTTTTTAAAACAGAGATTCCCTTGTCATTTCATCATCTTTAAACAGCTTGTGTGTGAATATATACTTGCTTCTGTCTTACTCAGTATATTTCTTTCCATAAATATCTGATTCATTTGTTGAGGTAAAGTGACTCTGAGTGAGCATTATTTTTCATGTAGATCTCTTGTGTTTGTGAATAATATAGTGTATGTCTGTTACATTAAGATTGTGAAACTGGTGATTTCATAATCCCTAGGGATTTTGTGAAATCCCTGAACATTTCAGTAATTTTGTGAAATCCCTACTTTCACAATCGGTAATGTTTAACAAGCTTGTGATTCTGACCATTACTACTGTAATGAGTTTGATCCTCGATGGGTGCCCCACTACTGTGTGGTCTTATGTCAAACTAAGTTGTATATACACTGTAAATACTGAAGCAGAATATAATTGATATTTACTAAGTTTAGCTTAGTTTGACACAAGGCCTCAGTAGTGGGACACCCAGTGAGGATCGAACTCATTACAGTAATAATGGTCATCATCACAAACTCGTTAACCATTTACTACACTGATTGCAAAACTAGGGATTTCAACATTTGCTCCTTATGTCTAGAAAAATTTTTTTTTTTTTTTTTTTTTTTTTTTTTTTAAATCACCCACCTCAAATATGTTTTTAATGGGGGTGATCATTGCCCAACAAAAGACGAAGTAACTTGTTCATTGATCACCCCTTTTTCCAATTTTTTTAATTGATCATCATGGTCAGCATCACAAGCTTGTTAACCATTACTATGCTGATTGCAAAACTAGGGATTTCATGAAATTACTGAAATGTATGTTTGTATGTGAGAGAATGTATTTTGGCAATATTTTTTTTTAAATATCTGATTAGAAATAGTTATCCCTTGCTATTCACGGGGTTGGCACCAGGGGCCACAAATACACTAAATCCCCAAATAATTTTTGCTGACATCCCCCCCC
>VCCN01000380.1:246337-260025 GCA_006491835.1 Architeuthis dux
TTTTCCAGACAAAATGAGGGGTCATAGAAGTAAAGAAATAACCTGCTACTGCGATGACTGCGTTCACGCACGTTCCTGTGTTACAACGGTGGCGGTGAGTTAACTTTTTAATTTACCTCAGTCGACAAAGTTTTAAAGAGGTATGTTTTTGGTCACGTCTGTTGGTTTGCATTTTTTCCGGTCTGCAAGATATCTCAAAGTTAAATGATTTTCATTCAGATTTTCAGGAAGGATGGACATTTTGTATAATGTCCAAACTAATTAAATTTTTGAATGGATCCAAGCACAATTACATCCCCCTACATCGTAGTTATATATCCCAAACTTATAATATTGCCAATTTTATTTTCCTGTCCGCAAGATATCTCAAAGTTCTCAATGAATTTCATTCAGATTTTCTAGCGGCGTTGAGAGGTATGCCCTCTCCAAGTGCTTTCTAGATTTTTTTCTTTCTTTTTCTTTCTTTCAACCAGATAGTTATACATCTAACTATAATTGGAGAAATCTCACCGAGATAACTTGACAACTGGCCATTGTACACAGTTGAGATTCACCAGATATATTAGCATACCAGGCATTGCAGTGTCGAGTTTGAAATTGTCTGGATCAGTGGTTCTCGAGAAATCTAATAAAAAGGAATAGAAAAATTATGGATATTTTATCTAAAATTATAGATATAAATTTAGATATAAAATATCTAAATTGGCAACACAGAGAAATAACTGAAATACTTCAAAGCTGTAGTTTTGTATGACGGCCGGAAAATTATTTTACATGACTATTATAACACGGACATGCAGATCCCATTCTATGTTCAGCAACCCCTGCACCTCCTTTTCATTGTGGTAGAACAGGGTGTTAACCAGTGTTCTCACTAGCCAACAGCTAATTCCCAATAGAAACCTAATTCCAATTTCCCAATTAAGCTGAGTTCTGTTTTGATCATTTTGGCCAATTTGACAATTCCTAGTGTCTTTTGAACCATTTTGGCCATTTCTAGTGTCTTTTTGGCTATTTTTTACTTCCTAGTGTTTTGTTGGCCATTTAGGCTATTTTTGAGCATCTTTTTGACAATTCTGGCATGTTTTTAGTTGCCATTTTTGGCTTTTTATAAAACTTCCCAATCCTATAAAACCGGTAAGGAAATGAAATTCCAAACTAACACCCGGAAGATGAGTGCGTCGGTTGCTGGAATCTGCTCTTATTTCTTTTAAGTGTTCTCTAGAGTTTGTTTACACTCCTTTCCTAATTTGACAGGCCCAGCCATTGACATCATCAGTTCTAAATAGATCTCTTTACTCAGCCTCCTCCTACTTCACTACTCACTTCCTAAGGGAAAAAACAGAAAACATGCCTGGCTGCTGCAGGGTCAGAAAATTATAAAAACATCTTTATTATTATTATTATTGGAAGAAGCATTGTAACAAACTACTTTTTTGAGAGTTGGGTGTAGGGAGTGAGTTTATAAGCGTGAATCAGCTTCTGCTGATCCATGAAGTCTTTGTGGCCGCTTGGAAAAAGCAGCTAGGCGTAAACTAGTCTCCCTCTGGCAATGAGGGTGTGAGTTCGATTCACTCCAAAGGCTTACTCTTTATTTTCGATTAAGCTGTTATTCGTTGCTATAGATGGGATGAAGGTAAAAATTAGTCAAATTTATTAAAAAAGTGGTGTTACAATACTTCATCGAATAATAAGTGGCTCAAATTAATAAGTTGTATAAACAACTAAAATTAGGATGAAGGTAAAAACTAGTCAAATTTAATAAAAAGTGGTGTTACATTGTAACACCACTTTTTATTAAATTTGACTAGTTTTTACTAGTATTGGATGAAGTATTGTAACTTACAATACTTCATCCAATAAGTGGCCTGAATTAATAAGTTGTATAAAAACAACTAAAATTAGGATGAAGGTAAAAACAAATTTAATAAAAAGTGATTTTTTTTTTTTTTTTTTTTTTTTTTTTTTTTGTATAAATGTATTTATTGATTAGAATAAAATAAGCCTGTGCCTATGATGAATTTCCATTAATATCTAAGACGTCTATGATTTGGTCATAGGTTCAAATCACAGTTGGAGAATGGGAATTTTACACGTTTCACACCCCTAATTTGGTGAAGTAAAAAAGGTAGTTATAATTTAATTTAATCAAAACCAGGATAACTAGATCAGAACAAAATGGTTAAGTCGAATATTCGGTAAAAAAATAACAGAAAAAAACTTTTTGCATGTCATTTTTGTGCATTCAATCCATCATACCTTACTAAACACCAGAAATTACTATTACTCATATTAATCTGGCACAAGGTTACAGTAGTGAGCACTCAATACACTAGTGCTGTGGTTCTTTACCTTTTCTGCTCCATGCTCCACCTCAACAGCTCAAAAAAATTTGATTACAATAAAATTAATTATATATCATGTTGCAAATTCTTTGTAAAAAAATACTGATATATGAACTTGAGGGAAGTTACTAAAATCTTTACTATAGAAACATTGCTTTTATACCTCACAAAGATTTGGAATGAATAGTATTGTGTAATTGAGATTTTCTATAGTTTTGAAGGCTTATTAACATTCATGTAATTCTTTGGACGATTGAAAAAACAATTATTGATTATACTAGCAGAAAACCTGCTTTACCGGGCGGGGTTCCAGCTAGATCCTGTGGATGGCATAAACTGTGCCTTATATCACTAACATGCTTCCATACTATTAATTCCTCGCTATTGTAAATAGTACATTTTGCTAGCTGATTATCAACAGTAGCAGAGCTTATTTTTTTTTTTTTTTTATTTTTTTTTTTTTTTGCTTCCAGATTTAAGAAACTCTTTGGAAATATAGTTTAAAACCTTTCCCAGTGAAATATCTAAAGCATAGAACCGTTTTCCTGGGAGAAAGATTGCCTCGGCCACTTGAGGCAAATTTGTATTATTATAGCACAAAGAAAACTGTATAATGACCGTAATTCTTTTTAACTTAAAAAATTTTTTTTTTTCCTGCAGTGTTATTCATCAATCATTCGTGATGAGACAGGCCGCATCAATCGTCAGAAAGGCTGTACCAATCGTCCAGAGATGCTGACGTGTTCACCCAAACTGGAATCCATATTTAATATTGAGTGCTGTAACACAGATTGGTGTAACAAAAACATCACTGTTTCATTATATTCAGAAATGAAACCAAGTAAGTATTTTATTGATTGATACCGGTGAAGAAATTCATGGATATATTTGAATTTCTATGAAACTACTAAAATTTGTTTCAGTTGAAGAGTCCATAGTTTCAAAAGGTGGGAAAGAAGTACTTTTATCAGCCAAATCTTTTTCCCCTGAGTGAGAGTCCAGTGTTACGGACAGCAAACCAAGAAAATCACACTGTTCATCTATACTGGGAGATCTGATGAGAATCGAATCCACTAATGGCCGGCAAGATTTAGTTAATAATTAGTCATAAAAATTTAAATGAGTAAATTTTGTTTTTAATGTAACAAGGGAGATAACTTTATTTTAAATACATTTTTTATGGTAGATTTTGGGGGATTATTTTCTTGCTTACACAGGTTAGAAGAACTTGTTTCTATTCAAATGGTTCTTTGGACGATTGAACTCCTTCTTGTTTGTGTTGTAAACACATTTCGGCTTATCCATTTTGTCTTCAGGTGTAAAATCAGTGTGATGGGTTAAACAGAAGTTATGTTTAAAGGGGATAACCCTTATAGCACAGGGCCCGGGTGTTTGTGTCTTTGTCTTGTCGGGTTTAGGTTTGTTGAGAAGGGAAGCCACATCAGGTTGAAATCGGCACGTGTCTGGCTAATGCATTTAGTCGACATTTTGATGTGAGCCGCTTCTTTGATTTTTCTCTGCTTCCAACATCATTCTTTGTCAATAATCTGGACTTCCTCCCAGAGAGGAAGATGCTCGCCTTTCTCTCTCCAGATGTGGTCGGCCATAGCCGATTTATCTATCTTGCCCCTGATTATGGCTTTCTTGTGTTAACCAGTAGTTTTTTGTGCTTTTAATCTGTTAGACCCTAACAATCTTCCTGGGATTTCTTATTTTTCAGAAAAAATGTTTTTCTTAAGGTTTTACGAGGTGGGGTTCTATTTACAATGTAACTGTATAGTAAACAGGACTGTTACTTCCATACAATGGATGGAAAGTGATGCTTTAAAGTATTCGGTTACTTCTCTTGTGAGGCTTCTTTGATGATTTTTCTGTGCTTTCGTTAAGGTTTTTTGGTGGAGCACAGAAAATTGTAATTAAAATATCAAAAACATAATTAACAACCTTTGCAAGGGAAGTAACAACATGCTTCAAAGCCTAACTTCCATGTAACGGCCCTGTTTGCCATACAGTTACATTGTAAATAGAAGCCCCCTCGCAAAACCTTGAAAAACATTTTTTTCTAAAAACTAACAATCTTCGTGGAAGTTGTTAGGGTCTAATGGATTAAAAGCACAAATTACTGGGAAAAAAAAAATTGTTTCAACTTTGGTAAAGATCTACTTTTGCTAACAAAGTGTTTTTTACCTAAATATTGATTCATGTTAGGCCACTGCAAAACTGAGACTTTTACTCTATTTTTTGATACTAACCAAATATAGATAAGGAAAACAAAGAATTGTTGTATACAACGTCACATATTCAATGAAGTAGGCGGGCCGGATGAAATGAGACCACGGGCCAGATTTGGCCAACAGGCCATAGTTTGTCAACCCCTGCCCTAAGGAATAGGCAAAAGAATTTGAATTGGTTTATGTCCTTGTCAGACCAGATTCTCACATTTGACAGGCCAAAGAATCTCACTCTTACAATTCCAGAAATTTTGATCAAACAAGCATTTTTCTTTTTCTGTTTTTCTTGCAGCTGTCGCCACCTCCATTAACCTTGCATTGCTTTTGGGCATCCTCATTCCGATCCTATTTGCAGCAATGCTGATTGCTGTCATTATTTTTTATTTCCGATGGAAATACAAAAGACGAATGGATGACCTCGATGCTCGTGAAAGACGTTTATTAGATGACTGTGAGTCGAGTAAAGAAGAAAAAGGCTCCCTGCAGGTATGGACCTGTTTTTTTTGTTTTTTTTTTTTTTTCATTTAAAAAAAATCTTTTTTTTTTCACTTTGATTTTATTCAGGTCATGCATATTATAAACTGATCTACTCCGACTTGTGTAGGCTGGGTCCTAGAATACGCTGACTGCATCCCCCCAACCGGGGGCCACCTGTTCTTTCAACAGAGTTGCAAGACTCTAGTTAAAAAAAAATGACCTTTGACCAAAGTCGCAAGGCAAGACATGTTATGAAAAAAAAACAACATATAACCTTTCACCAAAGTCGCAAGACTCTATTTTTGGGAATTTTAAACTGATTTTGGCAATAAATGACCCATCAAAGGTTGGTATGCCGCTAAACAAATCGATCAATCCGTCTACATAAATTGTGTATTCAAAAAGAAACCGAATTCAGCACTAAATGACCCACCAAGGGTCGATGTGCCGTTAAACAAAACAATCAAATCAAATCAGACTAGTGTCCTCAACTTGGTGGTTATAGTCACAAGGTTCCAGCGTTCTTCAGGTGTCTGTCGTATTGGGTAACCTTCTGGGAATTTCAAACCAAACCCTTTATTCAATCCACAGGGGGTAGATTTGTTGGATATTTAGGCACAGATTTGACCCCTACAGGTGTTGAAAGTTGTGGACAGGATATCGGCTGCAAGGTGTTGGGGACCTGGAAACGGACATATCAGGTGTTCAAGGGTTGTAGGCAGGATATTAACACTGAACTTGCAGGTGGTGGCTGGAAAATTAGTGTGGACGTTCGAGCCCGATAAAAGTGACACACCGGACGCCCTCAGAGAGACATACCGCCCAGGCCTGCAAAAACACAAGACCAACGTCCCTGTTAAGAACAGTCTGTCAGCTCTCATTGTCTCTCTCCCACTCTTCATTCTCCGCCACGACACAATGAAATAAAAAAATATATCCTCACATTTTTATAAACAAGTTTTGAGTCTCCTTTTTTGCTCCAAGTCCAGGATTTTCATCCTGCATACCAAGATGGCTATACAACAGATTGTTCTCATTCTGCTGTCCATGCTAGAGGATATCTTGTATTAGTTGATTCTTCCTATTTAATTTGTCCTTGCGTATGAGAACAGTCTACCCCCACCCGTGGATTGAATAAAGGGTACGGTTCGAAATTCCCAGAATGCCAACTATGACAGGCACATGAAAAAAGCCAGAGGGTACAACGGCTGCAACGTGACTCTAACAACCCAGATGAGGACACCAGATGTTTTAATCAATATGTATCCAAATGTCTTAATTAGAAATAGCTTTGACTGAGTTGAGTGCAAAATTAGTAGCATTCAACATAACTTCAAACGCAACTTGAAACTGGCGCGAAGAAACAGTTCTTCACTGCAAGAGTGACAGTGGACTGGAACTGTCTGAGTGAAACCACGGTCACTGCAGAGAATGTGAACACTTTCAAGTCTAGCTTAGAGAGGGAATGGTCAAGCAGAGACAAATATCGTTACACCTTCTCCTACTAAACTATGTAACCCATGCTCATCATAAAAAGATGAGGAGCTGGGAAACAATTGGTAGAAACCTACGTTGGTCTAATTACTGCATGGTATCTACTGACCGATATAAGTTACATTACATTCTTTATTTGAGTTTGCTTGTTGGTTTTTTTAACTTTAGTATTAAAATTTCTACATAAACCTAAATCTGTAATACATTTTTAATATTACTTCTCTGTAACAATGATCAGCTTTAAATGAAATACAATATATTACTGACTGAAATTTAATATTTTTTCATCTTTAGATGTACTCGAAGATTTTATTTATATCACTTACAACTGTTAAAGTACACATGGGCAACCATAGGCCTGTGGGCCAGATTTGAGCTGCAGCAACATTTTTTTTTTTTTTGTGGCCCATGACCACATTTTTTTGTGCCCTCACAGCCAATCTAGTGTAATGAAATACACTCCGGTTGTGTATTCACATGTTTTTGAGGAGATAGATTGGTACGTGACCAGAACACTGTATCATATTCCCAGGGTTAGAAAATAGGTCAAACGTAGTCGGAACAAATAAAATATGTTCGACCAACCAGAGTAGTTTAAGGGTTGCCGTGATTTCAAATTGGGCGGCAGTTAGCATCCTACACCCAGGAGGGACGGGTCAAACCAGCTAGAGGGCTTGGCTCCTCTGCCTGTCTGGGAGAGGGGGGAAGAAATCTGATTTGAACTACTACCATCACTGTTAGTCATTCAGTAAAGTGACCACTCATTTAGAATTTTAACTGAAGCAGAATTCAATGCCTCAAAGTGATCCACGAACCAGCCCGGAATCGAAACTATCAACGGGAATAAAATGAACCCATATTTCTAATTGAAAATAATGTATCTTGTTGTTTTTCCATCCAACAAACTGGACAAAATGTTTATTTCCCTCCACAGAATATTCGCTCCCGTAAGTGTACAACTGACATTATTCTACACTAAGTCAATTTTATAATTTATGTTGTAAAATTATTATTGTTTTGGCTTCACAAATCAATAATATAACATATCATATGTTTGTCCTAAATAGAAATTAATTAAGCTTTCTGTAATATGCTCGACATTTTTTTAAGTGAATGTGTGGCCCGTATAAAGATGAAAAATGTTGCCCATGCCTGTCTTACTTAAAGCATAAATATTTTTCTCCTTATTTCATTGTAGGAATTGTATGATCAGTCTGTTACATCTGGAAGTGGTTCAGGATTGCCATTTCTTGTCCAGAGCACTGTGGCTCGACAAGTTATGATGGTGGAAATGATAGGTAAGTGCCAACAGGTAGCTCACTTTGGTTGGTCATATTCTATAGGAGAGCTTTCCAAACCATGTTCCGACACCAATGATGGGACGGATCTTTCAATCACAAAAAAAATCCTTAGATCCTTAGATCCACCCCCACCCCTAAATTTCATCAATTCATCCTTAGCCAATGGCTCACCATTCGACAAAATGTGTAATAAAATACACTCTGGTTGTGTGTGTTCGCACGTTTTTGAGCATACGTAACAAAAAGGCCATATCATATTACCGGGGATAGAAAATAGGTCAGTCGGCCGAAGTCAGAACAAAAGAAAATGCGTTCAACCAACCAGAGTGGTTTAAGGACGACAACCAGCAGCGACGGGTCTCCTCCCTCAGCCAGTCAGGGAGGAGAAGGAGGAAGAAATCTGATTTGAACTGCTAGAATCACTGTCAGTCCTTCAGTAAAGAAACTCGTTAGAATTTTGAACTGGAAAACAATTCAATACCCCTGGTGGCCTGCGAATCGGCCTGGAACCGAAGCTATCAACGTGAATAAAACGGACCCATATTTTCAATTGAAATCAACGAATTGTGTCCTCTTCCTCTCCTGCCATGTGCGCAGGTTTTCCCTGAGTTCATTTCCCTCAACAGAATGTTCGCTCCGCATAAAAACAACCCTGGAACAAAACATCTCTCTCCCATCGGCGGCAGAAGAAATACCAGCATTATCCAACAAATGTCATTGAAATTCATTGAACTTTTCGAGATATTGTAGGGACAACAGTGATTTTTAGACCTAAGTGATATTTGCTAAAGTGATGTAGATGAAAGTGCTGTTCACCAAATAAACAAGGGTGAAATCCTATTTTTTTATTCCCACTTAGTTTCTTAAACAAGCAATTAGTCTTTTAATTTAACAATTTAAAATAAATGAATGTCATTATCAAGGGAAATAACTCCTGATTGAAATTATCGCACCTTTCACCATTAGGTGAATTCTTTTTATTTATTTTTTTTTCTATTTAATTCACAGGAGAGTTCAATCATTTTAAAATCTATTCATTGGACAGTTCCAGTGTCAGTACATGTGGTTTATTAATTTAAGAGTTGATTTAACATTACATTGCATCACTTCTTTAATCAGAAGTTATTTCCCTTGGTATTATTCAAATTTTTGTTTATATGAATTTAAGAGTTTAAGTAATTATTTGCCATTTTATTTTGTTTCCTCTCTAGGGAAAGGTCGTTATGGAGAAGTCTGGAAAGGATTGTACCATGGGGAAGTGATTGCTGTCAAAACCTTCTCTTCGAGGGACGAAGCCAGCTGGGACCGCGAGACAGAAATCTACAACACAGTTCTTTTACGTCATGACAACATCCTCGGTTACTTGGCGTCGGATATGACCAGCCGGAACTCATGCACGCAGCTGTGGTTGATCATGCACTTCCACGTCAACGGTTCGCTCTACGATTACTTGCAGAACGTTGTGCTCGACCAGCAGGCCATGTTTTTGCTTGCTTACACGGCTGCGGCCGGCCTCGTCCATCTCCACACGGAAATCCTCGGCAAACAAGGAAAGCCAGCCATTGCACATCGAGATATTAAATCCAAAAATATTTTGGTGAAAAAAGACGGTTCTTGTTGCATTGGGGACTTGGGTCTGGCTGTTATCCATAGTCGTGAAAATAATTATCTCGATCTAGGCAACAATCCAAAAGTTGGTACCAAGCGTTATATGGCGCCAGAGGTCCTTGACGAGACCCTTAACGCGAATCTGTTCGAATCTTTCAAATGTGTCGATGTCTATGCATTTGGCCTGGTACTTTGGGAGATCACACGGTGTTGCGTTGTTAATGGTAATCCTTCTTTCTTTTTTTCTTTTTTTTCTTTTTTTTCTTTTTTTGCTTGTTTGTTGTAAATTTTTATCAAATGTACTAAAATTGCACCCCCAGTACACAAATCCAGAAAACTAATTCCATACACTTCATATTACTTTCAGCTATATAGCACCCAGACTTTGGAATCAATTACCCTATGATATCTGGAACATTCAAACATTAGCAAGTTTTAAATCAAAAATAAAAACTTTCTTCTGTTTAGTTTTTAACTTCTTAATTTCAGATGTTTTTATTACAACTTTCAAAATCGGGCCGTTGTTTCTACGGCAATGAATAACGGCACAGTCTTTATTATCCGACCACGCTGATATTCGTTGCCATAGAAACAACAGCCCAAATTGAAAGTTGTATATAAAAATAACTGAAATTAAGATGAAGGTAAAAACTAGTCAAGTTAAATTAAAACTTGTTTTGAGACTTTCATAATTATATGATCTCAATAAATACGGTCCGTAACTGTAACGCCTGCCCCGTGTTTTGTAAAAAAAACATTTTATTGACAAGTTGCACTTTCTTCTTGCTGTTCTTTAATAGGCCTTCAATTTTATTTTACTGCAATTGATTGCACGTGTTTTCAAACGCTTTTGTCCAGTGGGAACTTGAGTGTTGAGGTTCCCAGGAAAGGGAGCGTTCTATAAATGCATCATCACCAGCCGTTATAGGTCCACTGCTGGACAAAGGCCTTTCTCATCTCCTTCCATGATGACCTAGAATGTGCTTACCTCTGCCACGTCTTACCAGCAAACTTTACTATCTCATCTCTCCATCTTGTATCTGCGTTTCTACTGCGTTTACTGTCTCATGGGAACCATTCTATTATCTCTTCTTGCTAGGTGGCCAGCCCATCTCCATTTTTGCTGCTTTAATTATTTGTATATTATCCTTCGCTCTAGTCCTTCCTCTGATCCATGTTGATCTTTTTCTATCTCTTAGAGTTATGCCTAGCATTGCTCTTTCAATGGCTCTCTGTACTATGCTTGTTTTGTTAATTTCTGTGTTTTGCATCCATAGGTAATGGCTGGTATTATGCAACCGTTATATACTTTACGTTTTAAGCAGATTGGCAGGGTACTCTTATGAATGTCTATTCATACCGAATGCTTTCCAACTTATCGTTATGCGTTGTTTTATGTTACGCCAAATAGCAATTTTAATTTTTTTTATTTTTTTTTTAATAGTTTTAATTTGATCAAAAGTTTATTAGGATAAAAAAAATAACTATTTTTTACGATCAAAAGTTTACGTAATCAAAGTGAAATCAAACATTTTTTTATAAAAAATAAGTAAACTTCACGAATTAGCAATTTCACTGATTTGGCATCATCATCATCAGCCGTTATAAGTCCACTGCTGGACGAAGGCCTTTCCCATCTTCTATAACAACCTATCTTGTGCTAATCTCTGCCAAGTCTTACTGGCAAACTTTTCTATCTCGTCCCTCCACCTTGTGTCTGGCCGTTTCCTACTTCTTTTACTATCCCATGGGCACCAATCTGTTAATCTTTTCCCCCATCTATTGTCATCTCTTCTCGCTAGGTGCCCGGCCCATCTCCACTTTTGTTTAATTAGTTGTATAATATCCTTTACTCTAGTCCTTTCTCTGATCCATGTTGATCTTTTTCTATCTCTTAGCGTTACCCCTAGCATTGTTCATTCCATGGCTCTGTGCTATTCTAAGTTGGTTTTCAGCTCGTTTGGTTAATTTCCAGGTTTTGCACCCGTAGGTCATGGCTGGTATTATGCAGCCATTATATACTTTTCGTTTTAGGCACATTGGCAAGGTGCTCCTCAGAATGTCCCTATTCATACCAAATGCTTTCCAACCTATCGTTATGCGTCGTTTTATTTCGCAGTCATGGTCTTTCTCTAGTTTTATTACCTGGCCTAGGTAGATGTATTCATCGACTTCTAGTATCTCTCCTTCTATCTTTATGACCTTTTTGGGGACCTATCGTTGAACATTACTTTTGTCTTTGTTCTATTCATCTTTAAACCTACTTTTTTACTTTCCCTATTCAGGTCGGTTAGCATATTTTGTAATTCTTCAGATGCTTCCGATGTCATAGAAATGTCATCTGCAAATCTTAAGTAGATGGAGAATACCTGATTTGGCATAACATATATTATTCATCAGGAAATCTGAAATTATTGAACCATACTTCCTTTGGCTGAGGCCTAGAATACACTGACTGCATCCCCTGCAGAGGGGTAAGACCCCCCCCCCCAAACAGGGGCCACCTGTTTTTGCACCAAAGTCGCAAGACTGTATTTTGGAATTTTCAACTGATTTTGGCATTAAATGACGCATCAAGGGTTGATATGCCGCTAAACAAATCAATCAATCAACCATATTTCGTTTAAATCAGTGATTCTTCACCTTTTTTGGTACATACCCCACCCTGACAGCACAAAAGATTTGATGTCTCATTTCCTATAAAAAAAAAAAGTATTTATGTGAATGACAAATGAGATTGGGACAGGTTTGCCATGTCTTTATTCAGGTCCTAGGTCGTCGCGGTCTGAACGCGAAAAATCTGTAGTCTGCAGTTTTAAGGTGAAGTTCAATGTGTGTACGGCTGACCCCACCCGTTAAACCTTGGATTTGCACACTATGGTCCACCGTAGTGGCACAGTTAACAGCCATACTGTCGGAACACTCCCGCAAAGGGGCAGCAGACCGCTATAGCCAGCTCGGGCATCCACAAAACAGGTGTCTCCCAGACCTGTGCTCAGGTAGCCATGTTGTCAGGTTACACCCCCGGAAAGGGGCAGTAGTCCTCTACAGCCAGCTCGGGCATCTGCATAAACAGTGGTCTCTCTCGAACATCCGCTTCAATATATATTATACTTTAATATATATTTCTGCATAGGTAGCCATACTGTCGGGTTTACACCACCGGAAACGGGGCATTATTCCTCTAAAGCCAGCACAGCATCTGCCTAGGGGTGGCAGAACCCCATAGCCAGCTCGGGCACCTGCCAGGAGAAGGAAACTCCTGCCAAACCTACGACCTAGGGAATTTATTTATATATGATGTGGCAAAAAGAACCACATCTCCTATGCTTTTGCATTTGTATAATTAAATTCTTGGCCTTCAGCCAAATCTTGTGCTTTCAGGTTTTGATTAATTCTCACTTACTAAAAAAACAAATTTGCTATTGAAAAGGTATAATAATATCTAACTATAATTGAAGAATTCTGTGGGTGTGTGCGTGTGCATGCACCGAGATAACTTGACAACTGGCCACTTGTACAGAGTTGATATTCTCCATATATATTAGTCAGCACACCAGGCATTGCATTTTTGAGTTTGAAGTTGTTTGGATCGATGGTTCTCGAGAAATCTAATAAGAATAAGTAAAAAAAATTATAGATCTTTTATCTAAATTGGCAATAGATCTAGATTTAGATGTAAAATATCTAAATTGGTAACACTGAAGAGAAATAACTGAATTACTTTGAAGCCTTAGTTTCTTACAATGGACAGAAATCTATTTTACATGACTATTATGGTAGTCTGCTCCATACACCATAAAGTCGGGTCCTTTCCAAACCTGCACCTTTGGAACGGGCACTGCCCTAGTAATGATAAATTAAGAAATTTACCAAAACTTAGATTTTTAATTTAATGAAGAGAGATTTAAATCAACAAGAAATAATTTCATGTTAAGCATTAGTTACTATGGAATCTATAGTAAAATTATGAATTAATAGTATTGTGTGATTATGAATTAATAGTATTGTGTGATTATGAATTAATAGTATTGTGTGATTGTCTTAACACAACTTGGTTTTGAGCCATGGAACACTTTTATCGCGCACACAAAGATTTCTTCAATTGTAGTTTACAGATTACTGTTACATAATTCTGAGATATAATTGTTATAATTTATTACGACTTCATCCTTGATAAAGTTGTATTGGAAACTGTCAACCAAAACTGTCGACATAGGTTTCTTCAGTTT
>VCCN01000380.1:260244-272059 GCA_006491835.1 Architeuthis dux
CTAAATTGGTCCCTTTGTGTCCAGCAGCATTCACACTTCTTTTTTTTTTAAATTCAGGCTTTTTTTTAGTGATCGTTGCCCAACCAACAAAAGGCAAGAGAAGTAACTTATACATTGATCACAGCTTGCTGCCAAAAGACGTAGGTCACGTGACGGTTTCTATTGAGTGACTAACCAGACCTATCATTGTTTTTGAGTCTCCCTCCCAATGGTTTTGTCCAGATGTTCTCTATTGTTCCATTTGTGTTTCTTGCAGGAATCTGCGAAGAGTACAAGCCTCCATTCTGGGATGTTGTACCGAGTGACCCCAGCTTTGAGGATATGAGAAAAGTAATCTGCACTGACCAACAACGTCCAGTCATCCCGAACCGTTGGTCAACTGACCCAGTTAGTAAAAGATTTTTTTTTTTTTTAAATTTTTTTTTTTATTCTTGAGTCCAAATATCTTTTTGGTCGAAACCAGTACAAAGTCTGGAGTTGACTGTTTTCCTATCGTAAGAACAATCCTCACCAAATTTGGGGTGTAAACCGATATGTAAGATCCACAATCCCCTACTGTGATTTAAACTCCCAACCAACTGATTGCCAGGTGGCTGTCTTAAGAAAGTTTATTGTACAAATACGCACAGGATTATTTCATTCTAATAAATACATTTATACAAAAAAAATATAATTTTATATTATATATACAATACAAAAGAAGTTAGTGGAATTTGACCCTGCAGCAGCCA
Organism: Architeuthis dux; assembly: GCA_006491835.1. Taxonomy (NCBI): domain Eukaryota; kingdom Metazoa; phylum Mollusca; class Cephalopoda; order Oegopsida; family Architeuthidae; genus Architeuthis; species Architeuthis dux. The sequence continues at coordinate 260,976 of VCCN01000380.1, forward strand.
GACTTGTCTTTATGTATTTTTTCTGTCAGCAATTTTTAAAAAAAATTCCCCCACTAAATAGGTTTTTAGTGGGGATGCAATGTAAATTTATGCTGCCAAAAAAACGTTGGTCGCGTGATGGTTTCTATTGAGTGATTTTTACCCCAAATTTATTTTTAATTCTGAGCCATAGAGCATACAAAGCATTTAACAAGTAATTTTAAAAAACTTTTTGCTGTTTTTTGGTCTTGCTCCGGGCGGGTTCCTCTTGCAGGGGGACCCACAGGAAGGTGAAGTGGGGTGTCTAGTCTTGAAAGTTTGGGGGATTTTGTTGACAATATTTATTACTGACTGATTCAGCCGGCTTCCGAGCGTTTGCGTTATGTCGCTTTAAATCACAACGGTACGTATTTTCATTGTATTTTGGAACAAAGTTTCGTAATAGTTTCCAACAGATTATTTTTAAAAAAAGATCTGGACACATAATCAGCATTTGAGTAGGATTTGTTTACTGAACACTGAAAATGGAAAATGGCCTGACAAACCGAAATATATCTATTCAATAAATATACTAAGGAGAAAAGTTGAATGTTGCAAACTTAGTTTTAGTCACTGCGACCAAAGGTTTAGGTTATTCATGTGTTCACACATTTATATGTATCTGTCTATCTATCCATCTGGACGTTGCCCAGCCTTAACTGTTCATAGTAGAAACTTGAAATTTTGTACACACACTCTCCCCATTGAGTAGGGAAAAATGCTTTTTTTTTTTTTTTTTTTTTTTTTTTTTTAAATTCCCCTTCAATATAGGGGTTTTGCTGGGGGGGGTTCAATTTTCAATCTAAGCTTATGCTAAATTGGTCACTTGTTTGTTTTTGTTTTTTAAATTCAGACATTATTTTTAGTGATCACAGCCCAACTTTATAATTGATCACCCCAACGCAGCATATGTGGGTGGCGGTGACTCATAATTTCCCTTGGAATGCTGGTTTATTTTAGTTTTTAAATGAGTAATCCATTCTTTCTTCATTTTAATTTGTTGCTAAGTCTTGGATGATTTTTTTTTTTTTTTCTTCAGGTTTTGAACCAGATGGGCAAACTGATGAAAGAATGTTGGAGAGCCGAGAGCAAAGCTCGTCTCTCAATGCTGCGGGTCAAGAAGAATCTCCACCGCATGTGCGACAATTCAGACGACGATTGAACAAACGAAAAAGTGAACGAAGAATGAATGAATAAGCGAAGAAGTTATTGAATGATCGCGAATGAATGAAGTCATCATAATAGTTAGACTTTTTGTGTTCTCATCGACCTTTTTTTTTTTTCTTTTTTTTTTTTTTTTTAACCTTCTGACCAGGGTTGCCATTTGGTACTTTTCAAGACCAAAATTTGGTACTGAACAAAGCTATTTTGTTTCCGAAAAATAAAAATTTGGTACTGAAGGAAAATTTACAAAAGATAACGAATCCCTTACACACGAATGAAATGACATAAACATTCATGAACAACAGATAAAAAATATTTTTTTTTTAATCCATTTTTCCTGTAAGCTTATTCTGAGGATTTTAAGTTATTTGATTATTTTTGTACTGAAGCTACTTAATTTGGTTGCAAGCCCACACAAATTTGTTCCCAAGCCCATTTTGGTACTGAAGCTACTTAATTCTGTCCCAAGCCCATATAAATCTTGTCCCAATCCCCTACAAATGTTGTCTTATGTGGCAAAAGACATCTGGCAACCCTGCTGTGAACTGAACTCTTTTCCAACTAGTACTACTGCCACTACAATAACAACTATGACTTGATGGTTTGGTGGATTTATTTTGCAGGGTTCAGTAGTTTAAATTAGGCATTTAAAAGGAAAAATAAAATCTTTCTTCATGTCTACCATCCATGGACATTTCATTTATTCAAAATTTGTGTTTTTTTTTTTTTTTTTTTTTTTTTTTTTTTAAACAGTTCAAAAATGTTTCTTTGTTAATCTTTTATTAAACCACTCTCACTACCCACCACATTGTGAGATCTTCCATAGTGGTATTATATGATTTTATGCATATACAGGTAAAGATCCAATTTTGCACAGGATGCGTTTTGAGAAAATGGACGATCTTGGAGCTTTGTCCGATCCTACTTTGGAATATGAGTCGGATGAAGTAGGAGCTTCACTATATAAATAAGAATCAAATTTCTATACTCTGTTTGCATTCTGTGTATATTATTAGATATTTTATTGTAAAAACTCCTACAAAAGGTTCACAAATGTTTGTTTGTTGGAAATGTCATCATTTCATTTGGTTTTCTATGAATTTAGAATTCAGTGGGAAGAAAAAAAAAATGTAGTTTTTTTTTAAATTTTTATTTTTTTTTTAAAAATCCTACAAGCGTTGTATTTTGAAATCAAAACTTCCAACAGGGTTGCCATTTGGTAATATTTAAGACCAAAATTTGGTTCTGAAAATAGAGATTTTGTTTCTGAAGGAAAATAAGATATGAATCCCTTACACACGAATGATATGATACAACATAAATATACATGAACAATAGTTTTAAAAAATATCTATTTTAATCCATTTTTCCTGCAAGCTTAGTGTGATGATAGATTTGAAATTATTTGATTATTTTGGTACTGAAGCTACTGAATTTGGTCCCAAGACCATACAAATTTGGTCTTGTGTGGCAAGACATCTGGCAACCCTGTGCTAATGTTCTAAGTTTTAGGTTTGAGTGTTGATTTATTTAATAAGTTTAGGATTAGATACAGCAAAAGACCAAATGAAAGCTGGAAGTTGTAACTCAATGTGCCAAGTTTTCCTTTGTTAAAAAAAAAAATGTAAAGTCTTCATTTCATTTTTAAAACGGTTTTATTTTCATACAAATCAACACATAAGTACAACTGTGTGTGTGTGTGTGTGTGTGTGTGTGTGTTAAAATGGAATATTTTAATAGTTTAAACCAGTATGAAATCTTGTATTATTGAACAAATCTGTGTATGTACCGTGATTACTCGACAACTGTCCATTGTACAAAGTTGACATTCGTCAGCATATAAGGCAGTGCAGTGTCCTCGAGACATCAAATAAAAAATTAAATTACATTTCAAGATTTTTTTTTTTTAATTTTTTTAAAAAAATTTTTTATTTTATAACATCTAGAACACTGAAATTGAAAGTATTTTTCATTTTCATAGTTTAATAAAAAGATCTTTCTTCATGGTTTCTCTAAATTATCTGCCTTGACTTCCACTCTTTAGAATTATCTAACTTTAGGTATAAAATATCTAAATTGGCAACACTGAAGAGAAGTAACTGAAACACTTTGAAGCCAAAGTTTTGTACGGCGGACAGATAACTTATTTTACATGACAATTATGGCAGGCTGTTCCACACACCATAAAGTCCAGCCCCTTCCAAGCCTGCACCTTTGGAACAGGCACTGCCCTAATATTTTAAACCTGGATCTACACATAAGGCCATGTTACATTCATATCTACTCTCGCCGTTTTGCATTTTATAAACATACTTTCCACTTTCTACAAAGCCTCGTTTTCTACTGATCTTGTGTCAAAGATACATTGGGGACATTTGGAATGTCTTGTATATCTGTCCATACAAGTAATGCTGAACTTTGTACTGAAAATCAGGGATGCGATTTCAATTAAAAGAAAACCCTTGGCTATTTGGTACTGAAATGAAAATTTAGACAAATAAGTCCTTTACATGTGAATGATATCATATAACACGCATATACATGAAAAGTAGATTTAAAAATACATGTATTTTAATCCATTTATCCTGCAAGCTTAGTCTGACAATGGATTTTAGTTTTGGTACTGAGGCTACTTAATTTGGTCTCAAGACCATACAGATTTGGTCTTATGATGGATTTTAAGTTATTTGATTATTTTGGTACTGAAACTACTTAATTTTGATCCAAGACCATACAAATTTGGTCTCGTGCAGCAAAAGACATCTGGCGATCATGTAAAGAATCTACTTATTTATGTGTGGCCATTCTGTAACCGTCTCACAAAAGATAGGAGTTTGTTCTGAGGCTTTCTCTTGTTTATCTTTTTCCTAAATGGACTCAAAGTAAACCTAGACATCATGATCACTTCTTTGTTAAATAAAACAAATGAAAATCAGTATATATATTTTATTAAAAAAAGAGAAATGAATTTTTTTTATTTTTTTTATTTTTTAAAAAGAAAGTAATATTTTCATTTGCTTGTATTAATTGTTTTGTTTTTTTTTTACCCCCCCCCTTCCTACCATTTCATATTGCAAAACCAAATTAAACTCTTGATGGCACTAATCTTTTGCAAGGTCACATGGGACAACTATAAAAATAAATTGTATTAAGATGACGGTAAAAAAAAAGTAGTCAAAATTAATAACACAAGTAGTTCAACGATGCGTCCACCATCCTTACGTCCATATGATGAAATTTGGGGGTGGATCCAGGTATTTCTTTCCTCTCAATCAAAAAAAAAAATCCCTGGATCCACCCCAAAATTTCATCAATTCTTCCTTAGCCCATGTCCAACCATTCAACATAATGTCATTGAAATTCATTGAACTTTTGGCGATATTGTGGGGACAAGAGATTTTAGACAAAACTGATATTTGCTAAGGTGATGTAGAAAGTCGTATGCCCAGTCCTCCTCATTTTCCTGGGCTTGGGGACCAGCTATTGCAACTGTCACGCTCTAGGTGTTGTGTTGGTGTTTTTTGTCAAAATAGCCTTCACTTAGATGGCCTGCCTCACGGGGCTAAAGGCCCCCCCCTTTCTATAGACCCATAGCTCGGGGGTATAAGTGGATTCATGCCTTTCTCAACAGCATTAGTGCAAAGTGACTATGAACAGGAACAGTCTCGTACAAACCTCAAACACTGTCCGCCTTTTTTGGTAACTGCTATGCCACTCTGCACCTAACAATAATACGCTTTAACAAAAAATGTTATTTGAAAATGCTCTCACTGGAATGTTACTAATTTTATGGCTAGATGTTTAACTGAAACATACCAGATGTTGGTTTGGGACAGGAGCCTACTGGCACTCAGCCCCAATAAATTTCTTCAAACATTGGCTGAATTTTGAATTTAAAATTGTTAACGGATGTGGCGACAACCACCTCTTCCCTCCAATATATTGGCTGAAAAAAAAATGTTGTATTAACTCTTAACATCCTGTTGAAAATTTTCCAGTCCATAGCCCAGTCCTGTGATGATTGAGCAGAAAATCGGTTTGTTTATTTCAATGTTTATAGTGTCTTTACTTGTGAGCAGATTGTTGTGATATTGGCAATATTGCAGGAAAGACATGTGCGTTTTAGGATTTTCAGCCATGTTTGTTTACTCATCCTCTTTAGGACTTAAAAAGTTAAGTTAAATGTACAATGTTTTTTCTGTATTTTATATTCATGTTCTATTTTTATTAAAATGAAAGAACTTTTCAGTTTCCATATCCGTGCAGCTCATTAGGCTAACATTGTTAGTATCCCTGATCTCTTCTATTTTCTTACTAGAAATGGTTTAGAAGTAGTAAACCCTGATGTATTATTTTATTAGAAGGGTGTACAAGGGACTGAGAGGCCACATATACAATAGAAGTAGATTGAATATCAGAAAGTTCTTTTTTAGCAATAGAGTGGTGGGATTTTGGAATAGATTACTGGAATATGTAGTGCTATCAACAGATGTAAATGATTTTAAGAATTATGTTTATTCCACCAACACACAGGTTTAAAGCCCTGGATATTGTGTAAATATGATTGGTATGATGTGTGCTTCTGTTGTATAAGCCATCTTGGTCTGCGCGAGGAAAATCCTTAACTTGGAGAAAAAGAAAGATTCAAAACTTGTTTATAAAAATGAGAATATATTTTGATTTCATAAGATACATTGTGACGTGGCAGAGAGATAATGAGAGCCGACAGATTGGCCCCGTGCTCCCAGGTCCAACTGCTGTTTGCCTCTCTGAGGGCATCCTGTGTCTCTGTTGCTTTTATCGGGTTTGAACGCCCACACTTTTTTTTTTTTCTTCCCCAGCCTGACATCTGCAGTCAGGGTCAATATTTATTTATGACTTTCAGCACCTGTGGGGGGGTAAAATCTGTGATCTCCGCCCACGGCTGTCTAAATATCCAACACTTCTATATACAACTTTTTTTTTTTCCCACACTAAAATGTTAGTGTTATTAAGTCCTTTCCAAAAAATGAAACTTTTCCCTCCCACTCTTCTTCTTCGATAACATTCAACAAATAAAAGTTCCACTTGTTAAAATTCACCGGAATCTATTTCTCTGTAATCTTTAAAAGACTTACTGCTATGAAGATTTGAAATAAAATGTATTTGCAATATGAAGCATATAAAAAAAAAAAAAAAAATGTAAATTAAAGATCCTGCCTAAAAAGAATGGAGGTCCCCAAAAGTCAAAGTAAAACTTTGATATGAAAAGTTTATGCCAAATTGATCCCTTAATTTGTGTCCAGCAGCATTCTCACTTTTGTTGAAAATTTGGACTATTTAGTGATCACTGCCCATCACTGTTTAATTTGATATATTATATTATTATATTATATAGCAGTGATTCATAATTTCCCTTGGAATGCTAGTTTCACATAGTTATTACTAATATGATGCTATTTTTGATAAGTTTAACTACTTTTCAGACCAATTGAGCATTACTTTTGGTACACTGAGTATTAGGAATAAAAGGTATGATTCATTTGACTTGAAATCAAAGTTCTAAGATAATTTAAAAAAAATATTTGGATTACTAAATATAATTTAGCTAACCCAAATACTTTGATTCGTTTGTTTTTTGTTTTGTTTTCAGCCCCAGGGTTTTTTAAAAAAAAAGTCATGTCCATTCTATAAAACTCCATCCTTCTTAAGAAATCATTTCTTAAGAGAAATAAAAAAAAAACAAAAAAAAAAAAAAACAAACAAAATATCATGTGAGTTCAAGCCTTGTTGATTTCTGCTTGACTAAAAGCTTTTTATTATTATCAAAGAAAAAGAAGACTGTTTCAATGAAAATTTGATATATTGTATCTCTAAAAAAATTTTCTTTTTTGAAATTAAATTTAAAAATTCTTTTTAGATTAACATTTTTTTAAACATGTTTTAAACGGATTAAAAATGGAAAATTTTTTTTTTTAATGATTCATTTTCCATCATTCTCGTGTTTGACGTTTAAATCTTAAAATTAAAAACTTCTTTCATTTCATTTAATGACTGAAGATGTTATACAATATATCGAAAGATTTTCCCACTGACAGTCTTGTTTTTCACTATAAATGAGGAATATCGACCAATCCTTACACTATTAGAAACCATCAACCAAAAACTGTCAAAATAGCCAGCCATGAAAACTGAAGAAACCCATGTATCACGCGTACACTCCATTCCAATGGCGCTAGAGGGCTGAAAATTTCAACTTTTAGTGGGGGTTCAATTTACAATGTAAGTTTATATATAAATTAATGCGTTGTTTGCCTGCTTGTCTTTTGAAAGTTCAGAATTTTTAGTGATCCAACAAAACGTGATGTCCAGAAGGTCTAAGTTTTTGTGGATGTTCTTCAGACAACAATCTCTTGGGTACAATAGATTATTTAAAATGACGTGTTGTGATGCCAACTGTAGTATAACGCTGGTTGTACTTCTTCACGCCACGAGAAAGTGATGATGATATCTCGTTCTGGGTCTGTTGACGGGAGACAAAATTTCTGTGGAGGGAAATTAATTTCGGAGAAAAGGCTCTCCCACGTGGGTGGCGAGAAAAGACGACAAAATTCAGGTTCTTCAATTTGAAATCTAGTTTTTATTTCCGTCGATAGTCTCTTCTGGGCCAGTTCGTGGATTGCTTCGAGGTACAGAATTCTGTTTCATTTAGTTTTCTAAATGAGTTGGTCACTTTTCTGAGTTACAACTAAGAAAATCAAGGGTTGTGCCTCCTCTTCCGACCTGTCGCTGCTGGATTCAAATCTAAAACTGCTCTATCGCTTCTAACTGGCTCTCTCTTCCCTCTTTGTGCATCCTGTTGCTAACCGCTTCAGATCACAACTCCTTTCTATTTTCAAATCTGGGCCCCTTTTAACAGCTCCCTGGTAATACGATCCGTCCAGATTGTTGCGTACGCAGTTTAACACAGATTTCTAGCTAGACCCGGTTATATGATATGGGCCTTTTTTTTTTTTTTTTTTGGGTCACATACACAGAGTGCATTCTGTTACACAACCTTCTTCGGACACAACTACTTGGGAGTCCAGCTGCGAATAAAGAAATAGACTGAAAGAAGAAACACGTGGAGTTGGAACAATAAAGGCAAAACAGGCTGTGTAGAAAACAAATATCTTGCATTTTATTTTCGTATGTCGACTGATGAGTGACCCCTTGTTTTCAAAATACAAAACGATGCTGGAGAAGGGGCAGAATCTGTATGATAGCTTAGTCCCTGGATGAAACTGTCTCTTCTCTTAAATAAATAGCTTTTTGCTCTACTTTGTCCTGTCAGGCCCAATTTAATTTAAAGTTTCCATTTTTGCTACCAAATTGAGATTCGAAAATTATCCGATGCCACACCATATCCTGTTGCACATGGCTTGACTGAATCTTTTCTGACCATTGTTTTGGGGTTTTTTTTGAAGATAATAAACATGGAACCCAACCAAAAGATTGGCTCTCAAACTGAGAACCATGCAATGTGCACAGGAAATGATCATGCTTAGCATCACATGGAGAGATCACAAGACAGCGCAGTATATTAGAGAACAAACAGGGGTCAGAGATATAAACACCATTAGAAAACTCAAATGGCAACGGACAGGCCATGTTACAAGAATGTCAGACATCAAGACTCACAGCATGGATCCCCAAGATCATATGTGAAATTGTGGCTAGCAAAATATAAGATGGTGTCATGATTTTGACAAGTTCAGAAGGTATTGGCACTGTGGACACCCATGATCGAGAGATCTGGCAGATCTTGGGGAGGGTCCATGTCCAAGACGGACGGTAAAAGGCTGCTGCTGCTGATGATGATGAATGAGGTTGATAGTTATCAAAGCTTCGAAGCAATACGAATGGATTTGATCATAGCATCAATTTGTGGATTCAGTTCCACATCATCCCCGTTGTTATGGATGGTAAAGTCCCATGGCTGGAATCCATCCAAACCGCACTCGGACACGGCATTGTCAATACCTGAAATGACCAAAACACAGAATAATTACTGATGTGTTTTTATTTGTTTTCTGTCACGCTGAAAGAAACCGATATATAAAATTAAGTGGAACTGCTGCAATTTGAACTCTGATGTAGACTGTAACAGTCTGATGACTTACCAAGGGTACACTGATGACACGCTGTTGAAATTTTAAGCATTAAGTATGTCTGGTAGATTCTATACATTGGGGAAAGGGGACAATACATCAAAGTAGCTAACAGTCTAGACAGGCAGAATTTAAAAAAACAAACAAATGAGGGATGTCCGAAAAGTAAGGTACATTTACTAATCCAACATGTTTATTACTATACAAATAATACATTGTGCATATGTTACCAGCACTACTATGCTACTTTTCCATGTAGTCGCCATCGAGATTGATGCACTTGTCCCATCGGTACACAAGCGCATAAGTATTTTCCTCCAAGAAATTTCTTCTGAAAAAATTAAAACCTATTGTTTGTGCTTTTAATCCAACTATTCTTTGTTAGTTTAAAAAAAAACAATATTTAGTAATAAAACTGATACGTGTGTCATCACTGTTTTAACCAGAAATGTTTTTACAAAAAATAAATAAATACATAGTTTTAATTTGATCAAAAGTTTATTTAATCAACATACAGTGACTACTTCACAATTCACAACAAAAGATACTGTGAAGAAATGGTATCACAAAATTTTAGAAATGTATTTTGTCTGTGTCTTTCATGCCACATGAATTCCTTTAAATAGGAATCCAAATGACTTCTCCTACACCCAATCATCGATTTAATAACACGTGTTTGACGATTCCAATAGCTCTCTATTGTTTGTGTGTGAACCTTTGTTTTGGGATCCACGAAAAAAAGCGAATGGTTGAAAGCACAAAAAATAGTTTTTATTTTTTTAGGAAGAAAGTCTCTTAACTTCGAAAGTTTGTTAGTTTAAAAAACAAACCTATAAACTACTTAACATTTCAAAGACAGACTAGCGACACCAGTTCAGAATCTCTATTTTCAACACGTGGACTTTGTTTAACTTGGTAACTAACGCTGCTGACGTTTCAGTGACGTCACTGGTGTCAAGGGAAAAAGCATCCTTTTAGATTTGCAATGATTTAGGGTGCTCGATAGGAACATGATCCAAATAATCTGTTCTCATAAGGAAGAGTCGAGACATCTGCACTTGAATAGCGACGTACCTGCCACAAAATGGAAGCCTCGCTGCTGCCTGACACTCTCGTCAGCAACAATACGCACTGTCCGTACTCTGTTGGGGTAGGTTCTGTGGAAGTAGTCGATATCTGTGGGTCGCCTAGCGTCGCTGATAATCCAGATGGATTTGTTGGCTTCACTTGTCAGTTCGCAAGAAGTGGCCAAACGGCAAAAATAATCGGGGTCTTTGTCACGTTTCTCTTCACCCCATTTGATCATGGCGGCTCGAAACCTTTCTTTATAGGAAGTCGAATCAAGGAGCTGCTCATAAGCTATATTATTATCCTGTAAAAACAAAAGAGTAAAACATGTTAACTTGCAAGACAATTCAGCGCATATATATATATTCCATATTAAAACCAGAATGGTCGAAGCTGACAACGTTCGTTTCACTGCTTCCTGCAGTTTGCCAAGTCAGCAAATAGCAGATTTTTTTCTTTTCGGATCTTGGGATCTCTCCTTTTCCTATCTTTGACCTGGTCACTCTTTGTATTGAAACCAGAATGGTCGGACCAGGTCAAAGATGGGAAAGGGAGAGATCCCAAGATCTGAAAAGAAAGAAATCTGCCATTTGCTGACTTGACAAACTGCAGGAAGCAGTGAAACGAACATTGTCAGCTCCGACCATTCTGCTTTCAATATGGAATATTAGCTCCATAGGATCGTGTTAATTATAAAATTAACTT
>VCCN01000387.1:8433-20788 GCA_006491835.1 Architeuthis dux
GGGGGGGTCAGTTGCCCGCCGAACCTAATAAATAACCATCCAAGTAGAGAAACCACTGAGGGTTTTAGTGGCGTGTAAGTAGGTAATACATGGGGGAACGAACGTTTCTGCGACAATTTGTGTGCTGGGTGCGCGCGGCAGGGACCCCGTTCGTAGCTGGTGCCTGACAATCGTGGGGGCTAAGTCCTCGATGATGTCGAAACCCTCGCTTAACTCAACCTATAGAGATTCTGAAGTAGTGTCTTACCTGGTGCTATGAAAAGAAAGAAGGATAGATTGAGTGAGAATTATTAAGTAAATTTAAACAGACTAAAAAGAATTAGTGCCGTGTGTAAAATTATGATCCTTGCATTCGTTGCAGGGATGGCCAGAGGAGGAATGATGCTGATGCTCTTGATGATGATGATGACAGTCGGAGCGCTGAGACGCAGCCAGAATACGATTTTCAAAATGCCAATCGAAAATGGCTTATAACATTTATGATTGATGTGAGACCCTATGAGCTCTTATTGAAGAGATTAGGGGAAGAGGTGCTCAAACTAGGGATAGTTAGAGAAAAGATGGCGAAGAGGCATAAAAATAAATACCTGAAGCTATTATAAAAAATAAATACCTGAGGCTATTATATTCCCTGAGGCATGAAATGACAATAATGGAATGACAATGGAAGGATACGAGAAATTATCTGAAGGAGGTAGAATTATTGCAGACAAGAGAGAAGATGCCAGTGCTTCCCATTGTGGGGAAAGGCATTAAATGTTCTCTTTGGGATGGTGTCGGAGGGAGATATGAAGACAATAAAACGAAAGTTAATAGAACTGGAGAGAGATCAGAAGGTTTTAGCACAAGTAGCAAGAGATAGCGTGTCGATACTAAACGTAACACGGGTGGATTTGGTTAAGAATAGAGAAAGCATAAATTGGTTGATTGATAGTATGCAGGTAATGCAGCAAGAGGTGAATAACATGACTGAGGCCGTGACAATGGAACTGCAAGAGATAAGCCATTTCGTACAACAATATTTACAATTATTGATAATCACTAATAAAGTGCGTCAGACCTCACAGTCTCTAATAATACTACTGGAGCTAGGGTTAGGATTAGGGTTACAGTTAGATATGCTGTCCCTATGACATCTGTCACTAAGTATAGCAACTCCAGGTCACCTTAGGGATCTATTGTTAAAGATCCAGACAGAACTACCCCATCACCTATGGCTGCCAGTGGACACTTCAGCTGAATTATGGAGATATTATAATTCCTTGGTTTATGTTACGATATTGGAGAATAATAAGCTGTTAGTTTTTACGTCGGTACCAGTACTGGATAGAGGCAGTACGTTTGAGATATATTAAGTGATAAACATACCCATCCCTTACCCAAGTGTGGAACAGAAATTGGGGCGGTCGCGAAATATACATTAGAAACAGAAGTTATAGCTTTTAATTTGGCAAGAATAAAATTTATGTTACTCACTACAGATGAAGCCCAAAAGTGTAAAACCGACGCCCTGGGGACATGTACTTCTAAAAGCCCAATTTACGTAAGTGGAAACCACAAATTGTGTGTGCTCGAGTTGTGGGAGCGAATAGTAAAGAAATTCCCATAAGTAACTTTAAAGAAAATTCCTCAATTGTTGAAACCAGAAGAGAAGATTAACTTGCAACAGTTAGTGAGCAAATTGGGAACAACAGAGCGGGGAGACTCTATGTGGAAAGGTGAGTCGAGAGACGCAGTAACTTGGTTGTCACTGGCTGGTATCTTAATTGTAGTAATAATTTTAATAAAAAAGAGAAAGATGATGATAAATGTTGAAAAGAAAATGCAGAACCGTTTGAAGAAAAGAGCCAGTTTAAATTCGTAAAGAGATGTTGCATGGACAGGGTAACATGAGCAATGTCGATGAACATAAATTATCTTGGAAAAGAAAGAAGACAATAAGGCATAAATTAGTAGTAGAATCGATGCATGCTTTTGGGATTTTGGTTTTTACCTTAGGGGATGGGTTGTATCAATTACGGGTAATTGGCAAAAAGGTAAGGGAGGTGATGTGATACTATAGGACGACCAGGCGTTAACAGTGAAAGAAAATCGTAAAGAAATAGATATTTGGAAATTTCTGGAGAAATTGGAGATATACTTTTCTTTTTAGAAGAAGTGCAGAATAAATTGTTGTTATTGGAACCTTAGGGCTGGAATGGCTGACAAGTGATAGATTGGGTACACTTATCTATGGACAGTCAGGGTGCAAACGTTTTAGCACCCAGACGATATTGAAAAGCCAAGGAGCCATGTGGCTTTCCTCTGACCAGTGAGTTAGATTTTACTGGGTAAGCATAAAATCGGATAAACATATTTGCAGATAAAATTAAAATGAGAATTAATTTCAGATCCTTACGGGCCGCCTTTTCGCCTAAAGCAAGTGTAAAATGGAATTAGTCACCTGGATGACAGTGGCGCTTAGACTGTCCCCCCAAAGGTATTGGTATGAGATTAAGGATGAACTTGGTAGGAGGAAAGGTAGGCGGAGAAGTAGAACTGGAAACCCCAGATTTTCGCCTCTTTGAGCAGTCAAACCGAATCACCGTGCAAAACATCGAGAATGGGGTTAAAACATTCGAGGTTGACAGGGCAATATGCTTATCGCCTGACTCCAGCAAAACAGGCATTGGTTACTTTCTTTTTCATCCTGACTGGGTCTCGCTTCACCAAAGATACAGAGATATAGTATGCCCCAATTGAAAGGGAAGCACTGGCACTCATCTACGGACTAGAATCGTGTCGTATGTTTGTGCTATGATGTCCAGACTTGCTAGTGACCGTTGACCACCAGCCACTCACAAAAATGTTCTGGAACCAGGCGCTGGAGAATAAAAAAAATCACGTGGGAAATGATAGTCGCCTCAGCTGTCACTGATGAGGAATGTAAGATTCTAGGGGAATATATACAGCATGGATTTCCGAGGTCGCGGCATGTTCGCCCACCAGTGATTCGACAGTTGTGGCCCTTGTGTGAGGAATTGTACTGCCTGATCCTTATACCTCGACAACTTCGTGCAGGGGTACTTGAGTCACACCAGTTGTTGAGTAACACACCGTGAAGAGTAACTTTGCGGCGTACTCCTTCTCCTCGTGTCTGTCTTGTGGAATCTTTCAAACTATTGGATAAATATTGTTCCCATACTATGTCCAGCCGTTGGACATCGTCTAGCTGCTTCTGTAAATAGGACAAGAAAATCATACTAAAATAATAAAAAATATGTGCGACAGTTGGATGTCTTAAGCCTGTTTACGACAGCAGCACCATCAATGATTTTAGCATCAACAAGTGGTTCGACTACTACCTCATTGCATTCAAAGCAATTCAAAATATCTGCCTTGCTTCCCCGTCGAATGTTGCCCATGCATGAAAGGGAAGGAGGGGTAGATTGATTTTCATGGCAGAAAAAGTCGTCCAGGTCTCCATCTCTAGCTTGACAAACAATGAATAAACGGGAGAATAGGTAACAGTCGTTTTTTACTGCTGATAACTCATGCTTGGCTTTTGATTTTTTGGCGCTTTTAGTTGAACCGAAGAGTAATATTTTGTTATGCTGTGTGTTATCTGTTATTGGCTTCGTGCAATTAGCTAGGCGTTCATTCGTATACTGTTTGTACTGTTCACGACACAAATCATATGCTCCGTAAAGACTTTTTATAAATGCCTCATCCATCACATCTTTTGTGTCAATTACTACTAGTTCCTTACTGTCATACAAGAAGGGATTACCTAATTTCTGAATAGTATCCACAAGCTCTTTAACGTATTTTACAAAAGCTAATTGAACATTTTCTTTGCCAACATATGATGAGTTTGTCATTTTGTCATCTAATCAGCGTGACTTCTATGATTGTTCCAAGGTTTTTCTTTTTTTTAAAGTGAACTGTTTGTGTATTTGTTATATGACTTTATTGTTTGAACGTTAATTGATTGTGTAATGAAATCCACTCTGCTTGTGTGTGTTCGTGTGTTCGCACGTTTTGGGGGAGATAGATTGGTACGTGACCGGGACGCCATATACTACTCTCGGGCCTAGAAAATAGGTCAAACGGCCGACGAAGTCAGAACAAAGAAAATGCGTTCGACCAATCAGAGTGGTTTAAGGGTTTTCAAATCGCCAGTTTAGAATCAGTTAGCGTCCGACACCCAGGAGCGACGGGTCAAACAAGGTGAGGGAGGAGAGAGGGGGAAGAAATCTGATTTGAACTATTACCATCACTGTTAATCTTTCAGTAAAGGAAATCGTTAGAATTTTAAAAAGAAAAATAGAATTCAATACCCCAAAGTGATCCGCGAACCGGCCCGGAGTCGAAGCTATCAACGGGAATAAAGCGAAGAATTTTGTTGTTTTTACATCCAACCACGTGGGAGAGCCCTTTCCTCCGGTATGGACGAAAAAAGTTTTATTTCCCTTCACAGAATGTTCGCTACCGTAAATGTACAAACCAACGACGAGACGTCTCTCTCACATCGGCGAGAAGAAATAAAACCGGCATTCTTCTACAATTGGACTGGAAAATGGAACTTTGTTCCTCATAAGTGGAGATTTGTACCAAACATCGTATGTTTGGAGTGATTAGGCGAAAATCACTGGAGGCACCGGGGATCATGAAGCAGCTGAGTATTTTCTTGCTGCCCTGGTCGGTAATGTGACGTTAGAGTTGACGTGTAATGTTACGTAAGAATTGTCAGCAACCGCTGAAGCTGTGGTTAACGGCTGAAAGAGATAATTTACTTTCTATCTCGCAGAAGTCAGGAATATGGGTTTAATTCCCGCTCGAGGCCATGAGTGGATTCATGCCTATGATGTGTTTCTGTGTGTATCTTGTATTATGTGTAAAGAAAAGAAACCTTGATGTGTTGTCTGAAGGAAATGGCACGACCTTTTCATTCATGAGAAATACGTACCAATTTCCCGGAGAGTATATTTTTTATGGTCTGATTTTGTTATGGAATTTCGATCTCTGCTCTGGGGTAATCGTTTGGATGTGGCATTTCTTTGAGGCTTTGGGGTAATGTTACTCAATATAAGTTCCTATTGAAAACAAACATAATACGTTTGGAATATTTTGAGTAGAGTGTCGACAGTATCGTTTTCCGAAGAGAAAATCCCTTACGTGCGGAACCTAGAGAAAAAAACAAGTTCAAGATGAAGTTCGTCCACCCTAAATATTCGGAAAATGGACGGGTGAAGGTAGCCCATTGAAGTTGAAATTTGTTTGGGGTTTTGACGAAAAGGAGATGTTCGGGTTTCAACATAGGGTTGGTAGTAAACTCAGAATGACATTTTCTAATCGGATCCGGAATGTGTACTTTAAGGCGAATAAGGATTGCTCAACTACATTTTGTAAATCGTGTTTTTTTCATGTCACTCATGTAACTTCTGAGATGTGCATTTTCTTTTGTTTTTGGTGATTTGTTTTAGGATTTATAGAATTTATTAATTGTTATAATTCCGAGACAAAACAGCTTACAATTGAAATTCGAAAGACTTCCGATTTATTTATGATTGAAAATATATCACTATATATTTGTTTTAATGATATGAAGGAATGCAATATAATGACATACAGATGACTTGATTAGGTTGTTCATTTAGTGTCTCTAATAACGAAATTGGTAATTAAATATAATTTTCTATAGTTCATCTTAGCTTGTAATGAAAACCCCCAAAAGAAAATGTTCTCACGGTCAAAGTACAAACAGGGATATATTTAATTTCCCCGGATTTCTCTGTGTCAGAGGTCGAACCCCGACGGCGCTGTCGCCAGTTTGGTCGTCAGGAATTTTACAGAAAACAACATGCCGCGATTTAGTAGATATTAAGGACATTCAAAAACACATTAAGGATTTAGCGTATTACGGCCTAGGAATGGCACTTTGATCAAAGGCAGATGTTGCTGATAGATAAGTAAAATTAACGGAAGTGAAAAAGAAAGAAAGAAATAATCAGGAGATACAAAGAGAGCCAGAAATGTAAACAACACGCATAATTAGAAGCATGATTTTGAGAAGAGTCAGTCAGAGAGGATTAGCGAATGTGTGAAAATCTAATTAGGCATGGCCAAATACGCATAAGTCTTCACGGCATTTCTCTCTCTCTCCGTATACACCATGTAACCACCAGTGTTGTATTTGAAGGAAACCGCCATGTTTTGAATGTATATGTTATGTTATTACGGCGAGAACTCAAGGCCGTAGACAACAAGAAATAAAAGCAATTTAGACTTTTTAAAACATGGTCTTTGCTGTCTTTTCGGTGCACCACTCTATCTGCTAATGTATGCATGATATTTAATAACAACCGCTATGCAGCACTTATTGCCATCCAAGAAAGGATTACCTAATTTCTGAATAGCATCCACAAGCTCTTTAACTTAAAAAAAATAATTGAACACTAGGCATTTGTCCGTGGTCCCGATCATCACTTAATTTGGTAGATAAAAACATTGACTCGTACTCTTGGATGACCCTAGAAATTTCAGGACTAGCAATTAGCCATCTTCTAAGAGCTGTCACATTTTGAGTTGAGCCGACAAGCCCCACCCGTACCCTTAATCAAGGCATTTTGCTGTTCGTGGTTTTGGTCCATAGCCAGTTGCGAGAATTTGTGTATAGATTCCTGGACTACAAGTTCTCCATTTGTATTACATTCCTGAAATACACGTGGATGGGTATTCTCTAAAGTTAACATATCTCTAATATGCACAGGTAACCACCTTATGATGATATAACGCGGACATCCATGAAACCATATGCTGAATGGATTTGGTGTAAAGTTGAAAGTCTCCTGTTATAATTGATTTGACAAACTCTAATAGAATGAGCTTCATATTCAATGTCTGATCCCAATATTTGAACTGAGGGTGTTTTTTCTTACATGTATGTTTTTCCATTCTTCGAAACTCATCCACATTTGCACTACGACCAAATATGTAGAGTAGACGTTGTCACTTGGTGGGCATATCTAGCTCTTGTAACACGAGAAGCAGACAATATTGACTGTGCCTTTTCAACCGTCGTGTTCGAGGCCTGTACAAGATGCTGTGTAACAGAAATAGCGGTGCCGTGAAATGAATCCTTACTGTTCCTGGAGCTAGGATTGTGGTCATTGTTGTCAAGACAGGCGGTGGTAAAGACATCATTTTAAAAGTTTTTGTGAACAGACGATTCCTTCAGTTTGAAAGGGTATACAAGCACTGTTTCCTAAAGCCGTTGAAAGTGTTAGAACTCGATCATAAGATATGCAAACACCCAATTGATGCGATTTATCTATCAAATCTTGGCTTCTGGTTTGAGCATAAATAAGAAACCATATATAGATAGACACTGGTGTTTCACGATCAGCATTATGTCTAATTTAACCACTACTGCTGCGAAGTATAACTGAATTAAGTGCCTCTGTAGATACTCTTTGAGAAGAAGTACTTTGCTCCTGAATGTTTGGTCCGTCTAACATCATGTTTACTAGCGATAACAGACTTTCAGGAACAGCCTCTCTGTCACAATTATCGTCAAAGATACCACTAAAGTTCTGTTATTTTCCAAATATGTCAGTACGTACTGCCTGTGCATCTTTTGAAACAATTATAGCTTTGACATAATGAATCACTGCTCCTATGTCCTCTTTAAATGCAAGAACGACGCCACGCCCTTTTGTACTTGCATACAATGCAGAACAATGTTTTAATATTCTCTCTTAAACGTGTCGTGTTTATTCGCTCAGTAGCATGTACATTTACTTAATTAAAAAAGGTCTGCAAGTTTAAACTATGGTATGGAATCCTCAATTTCTGTCCTAATCTCTTCAATATATGCCACAAGTTCAGCAAAGGTAGTAACTTCTTGGGAATCTTGTCGGTTGTAACTTGTAAGTGTGTGAACTCACAGTTTACTGACAACAATAATAATCGCATTGTCACAGGTGACTTAAGAATCGTCACAAATCCAAAATTAAGAAAACTGATATCAAAAGAACCTTGAAATAAGTTTGTACTCACAATATCTTGTTATTTTATATCTTTATTTTTCACACGTGATGACCTTGGATTTCATACATGGAAGATATCCAGAACGAGGCTGACCGGAAGTAACAAAATCGGCAGCGCAGCACCGTATTTCGTAACAACATACCGGAAATAGACAATAATATTACATACCTAAAGTATGAAGAACCTGTAATCTTTAAAAATCAAGCATTTAGTCTTCGCTCCTGACTGTCCACACAGTATTTCTAAAGGTTCTCTATGAATTCCAATGTAATTTTGTGCAGAGGTGGGTCATGGAGTAAGGAAGAAGTGATTGAATTTTGGGATGGATCGAGGAATTTGTTTCTGATTGAGAGATATCTTTGAGTTGTTTTTTTTTGTACATTTCTGTATTCGCTCCGAAAAGAGCCAATGAATCTCAATGAGATTGTGTGGGAGAGTGAGGTACCTATTACCTATTTCTTCAAAAAGTGAACAATTGGCCTAAAATAAGGGTCTTAGCAGCTGGCCCAACTATAATGGCAATGGCATCGTTCAATTGCATCTTCCAGAATTATAAAGGCAGATATCAATTCGCTTAGTCATCAGAAAGACTCAACCTTTTGATGTAGATGAACAAGCTTAAACTAATTGTCAATGCAGCTACACAATCTCCGTTGATTCCTATTTTTCTGTGCGTAAAATAGAGATGATTCCTATTAGCCTTAAAAGGAACAAAAGGTTACCCTTTCTTGACAAAAAACCCAGAACACGTCGATGTTAAAACCGTTGCGCAAATAAAACAAATAAAAACAACTTTATTTATTTCCAAACTTTTAACGTTTCACACACTCGCCCACCCAATGTTAAAAGGGGTGTTCAAATAAATAATCAATCAATCAAATAATTTAATTTATTCTAAGCAATAACAATATAATATATCTATTTGCTTCCACTTTTCTTTCAAGGGGTAGATAATCTTAAGTTTATTTTAAGGCTAACATGAGTCATCTCCATTTTACGCACGGAAAATAATAATCTACCTATGTTTTTCATAGTCAAAATCATAGCTCATTCACCGAAGAACTGAAAGGTCGTGTTGCCTGCAGAAGATTTGATGCGTCAAATATATTTCAGGAGATTTAAGAATATTTCTAAATGTATTTCCTGTTTCTCTAGCAACACCAACATTTCCCTAACAGCAATAGTTCATTCTAAGCACACACACTCACGTTTTGCAACCAGCACACAAATGAAATTAACGTGCGCACAACAGGTTAGTTACCTAAAATAATGTAGTAATTATTAATTATACTTATATTTATAAACATGAATATAATAATAGAATTACTTTGTAAGATGCTGTTATTATATTAAACCATGTCAATACGGTTTTAATAATCCATGAGAGATATGCTGTGCCAACATTATCTTGAAACAATTTCACATTTGCACAAGCATTTAGTGCTCACATACTTTTGTCACAGAAAAAGGATTTTCACAATATAAGATGTTTGCGTGACAGGCTGACATACCGAAACACTCTCACCATCTCACGTTTCCTACCACTCCTTCTACACCCAGTAATACCTTAAATAGTATTGATCAGTGTGCGTTTTGATGGTTACGGCATTGCTGTACAAATTAATGTAACTAAATATAAGCTGAAAAGGTGCAGTTTTGAACAGTACGGAACGTTTTGGAACGAATTAACCGCACTAATCAAGGTATACCTGTATGTCTGAATGTGCAAGGGAGAGAAATCTTCGCGCGTCTATGGCCTGACTTTCAGACTTTTCCTTTTATTCATAAGTGTCATTCATCTAGAATTCGCACCAGTTTATACTTAGTACTTTAAAGCTTAAGCAAATTTCCATTCAATTGAGAATTTGGCTCATCAACAAAATATCGGATTGAGTTACCTCCATTATATCTTGTCCCTAATAAATTATATTGCATTTTGGAAGCTTTTTTTCTTTTTGGTTTTATTTCTGATGCAATGATTATTTATTTTTGTTTCGTACATTTTAATGAAGGATGAACAAGTTGCTATAATATAAATGAAATAAATTCTACTGAATTTTAGACGCTATTCTTCTTCTATTTCTGATACAAGGTTTTTCAAATCCAGTGTAGTTAGGTCCGGGCTTTTTTAATTATTTATTCTTGTTTAAAAAATTAAAAAGAATTTTTGTCACACATGTTGAATTATATTATAACAACTAGTTAACCAAAGCTGAGAATTTACATGTTTGCGTGATTTGAAAATTAAAATCTTCTCCAATCTAATTAATCTTATTGATTGATAACATTGAACAGCTGCAGCAGAATTCGTCAGTGTTATACGAACAAATGAAGAGAGTCTTATGAAACAAGACCAACGTCACTCTTGGCTTCATTGTAGAATCTTCCATCAGAAGGTTCCAGAGAACACTCAACATGATTCGAATATTTATCTTCTGCAGTCTGATTGTTGCTTTATTAGCAGCTATGTCGATTGCATTTTAAAGATGTCAATTCGGTTTTTGCTATTATCAACAGAATTTCTTCTTTTATCTTATTTTCAGCTTTCTTTTTCCCTTTCTCCTCTCATTTTTTATAGTCTGCTGAATCTCTTTGGCTTTCATCATTTCACTGCTGACATAAGTCACAAATACATAAACACACACACATAATCACAAACCACACACACACACATACACACACAGAGGAAACTACAAGAAAAACAACAATAAAGATTACATACACAATTTCGCACAATTTTCGAGAAATATCGCAAAACGAGAAATCGTGACATACGTAAATAGAATGGTTTATTGTGATTCTCTTAAAGGAATCGACGTAAAAAAGGTTCTCATCATTTTATACTGCAGCTTTTTATCACAGTCGTGATTGCAAACTTCTTCCGCCTACAAACCTACCATTGAGGATTCGTATCATTTGATTTTGTACCAAAATAGCGATGGGATCCCTTTTGTTTCTATCTATGATCTGCCATGCCTAACATCATGGTATCAACTTAGATTATTATTTTTCCATGTTCATCAATTTTAATTTGAAAGAATCAGCCAGTTACGCCCTAATATTTCATACCACAACTCCTTGGGATTTTATACACGTAGTTTGGGGTCATATTCTTGGATTTGATACGTTTTGGAGCAGTTGTCTGGACGCTGGAGTTTTGGCATAGCCGTTTTGGCACTAAGAACAGTTCTTTTATGTTGAACCCTAACCCTATCTAGTACCTTAGGAGCCTTGCTCATAATTTCCAATTGAACTAAATAAAGCTAAATTACATTTTCTTTAGTGATTAAGAGATTTAATGTATTTTTCAATAAAGTTACACTACAGATTTAAAGCTTTTCAAAGTTTCACCTTTGAAAGATGATGAATCAATCAACATTTTTTCTTAGCCCAAAAGTTTGGCACCAAAAAGTCTGGCGACAAATCATCTGGTGCTCAAACGGCCCTGCCAAAACGCCAGCGCTCAACCTTCCCATTCTGTCACATTCTGCTCACAAATAAGTTACATATAATAGTTTTAAGTCGGATAAATTAAAAAATATTTTTTCAACGTCAAATGACAAAAAAACCCAACTATTTTTGATAAATTCAGCGACTCGTAATGCGATTTGATTTTTGATAAAAATGTTTGTTTTCACGAATTTCAAAACAAAGATTTTCTTTGAGTATTTGATAATGTTTCGGTAAATGTTAATTATGAGTCTAATTCGGTGTAATGGTGTTTTTTTCTAGACATAATAAAGAGTAAATGTTGAACATTTCAGCCCTTTAGTCTATATGCATTATACATACATACATACATATGGGTATGTGCAAAATCGATAAAATCGATACGCAAAATCGATTATGCGGAGAATGCATGACACTTTTTAAAAAATATCAAAAATCACCTATTTATTGGATTTTAATAAAATTTACGTATGAAATTGCGAATTTAAAAAAAAAGTAGTTTCCTTTCCAAATTTCAGAAAAAAATTTTTTTTTCATGTGATTATAATATGAAATGTGATTATAATATGAAATATGTTGATAATTTAGTATCATACTATAATTCAGCAAATGTCCGGCTGTCCGTCCGTTATCGCAAAACTGAAATACGGCCAGAGCTATGACCACCAACTTTTCTGTGGTTATTAAAGAGACCGAATTAGTTTTTGTTGGAGAGTTTAGTTTGCAATAGCATTTCATGCTAAACTGGACATTAATGCTTACCTCATAATTTACTATCTTACTATATATCACCAAATGTCATAGGATGTGCTGGTCGGTGATCGGTTAGCAGCGCGTAAAATGGACTCAGCGGCTCGAGTTCAAACTTCTACTG
>VCCN01000387.1:134048-148278 GCA_006491835.1 Architeuthis dux
AGCTGTCGAAGCCCACAATAGAGACCCACTGATTCCAACAGATCCGCCCCCCTCAAGGTTTGGGAACACTGGCCGCCGACCATTGGGGTACACTACCAGACGGGAAACATATCCTGGTGATGATCGACTAGCAAATATCAGAGATCGCAATCGTCAACAGTACAGCCGAAAGTCCTAATATCATTGCATTCGACGATATATTCTTGAGGCACGGATTCTGCAAGAAACTAAAAACGGATGGGGACCACCTTTCATGGAAAGGATTTACACGACTTGAAAAAATACTTCAAATGAGCCGGTATCAACCACAAAGTTGTGCAGAGGACCCAGAAGCTAACAGTTGAATCGTTTATGTAGAACTTAATCAAGATTTGGCACACGTCAATGGTAGAAGGCAAGAACCCCAAAGCCAAACAAACATCTGACAATGTTTCGAGCCAAACTCCACTCGTCCACCAGCAGAACTACTATTCGGTCAGCCATCCAACAGCCGTCTATCCGCTTGATCGACCAGAACGTCAGCACCCAGGTGGCCGAGGCACGCTCCAATATACGAGCAAAAGAACGCCAGAAAACCTAAAAAGATGCTAAGAGAACGGTACGCAGCCACAACATCACGGCTAGAAACTCGGTGCTATTAAAGCAGACGTCAACCAAAGTCCGACCACCGTACCAAATTGAACCATTCACGGTGACATAAGTCCACGGACACCAGATCACAACAAGGAGAGGGGATGAGCTGAAGACACGTAACGCACAATGATGGAAGAAGATCAACACCCGAAGAGTGTTGCGTAACAATGTTATTATTAACATGCAGATATAGTATTAGTAGATGCACGGCAGCGAGCAACTGAAGGATGAAACAAACGTCTCTCAGTTATGGTGTAGGGTACGGGCGTTCTTTTCGTAAAGGAAGAATACGGAGAAAGGCTAAGAAACTATTTAGTCATGCTCCCAGGACACGTGTCGATAACGCCGGCAGAATCCCTCTGTCAATGAAAAATGGGTCCTATTTTAAGCCTGTGTGATTCTGGCTCCTCCTTTCGCTAATATCTTTATCCATAAT
Source organism: Architeuthis dux (assembly GCA_006491835.1). Lineage (NCBI taxonomy): Eukaryota > Metazoa > Mollusca > Cephalopoda > Oegopsida > Architeuthidae > Architeuthis > Architeuthis dux. Next base: position 135,118 of record VCCN01000387.1, read on the forward strand.
CAAATTTTTGATCCGTGGTAAGCCGGTCCCTACTTCCGCTTAATTATCTTTTTTCATAATAAATCCACGATCCGCGCTAAATTGCTCTTCAAAGCATCTGCTCATCCAATTTCGTTCTTATCTATCAAATCGTAGTCTAACTTTCTAAAATTCCTTTCTGGCCAAAGTTGGCGCCAACCATCACACGGTTCTTTTTTTTAAAATACCAGACGCCCATCTCTGGCGGCTACTTGGCATGGGGTAACTTTCTAAAGTTTTGAGCCGATGAGTTCGACCATTGTGACGAAATAGCCCGGGTGGAAATATATGCTTTTTTTCTGACCGTGAGAAGATTTTGTGTTAACATACTTAATTACCGTTAATGCGGGCTTTATTTAAAAGTAATTAACAGGTCGCACATCTACGATAACGTCACAAGAGAAACTACCATGAGGCAAACTTCACTGAACACCATGGAAAGGAGGGACCAGACGATTGGATTGATTTCGGAGAATCCACTGACGAAAGACGATTCGCAGCCGAAGACGTGCCCGTAGAAGCTGTCCCACATCGATCGACGGTTGCCGCAACGTTTCGTTGACTATCAGAAAAACATCAGAAGATTACTTGTAACAACAATAACGCGTTATGAGATTCTGGAAAGAGATTGCGAGAGTTACGGGCCCTGTCGTGTCGCGGATGCCCATAAAAGCAGGTGGCCATTTGCAATCGAAGTTGGACATATCGTGCTTACGACTTTACAAGGGTGATTTCTACAAGAAATTTAAAACCTAGTAGGGATCGAGATCAAGGTTAGAGTTATTATTTGGTGTCAAATGTAGGAATCAAGGTCCTGCTAATCTTGAGGTCTGGGAACAAATGAATAATCTATTGTTGTTTATTAAACTTTGCTTCGTACGCCACACGACCAAATGCTGCGTCGCGCCAATTTTCCCCACTTTGAAAATCTTCACTCGAATTACTTTCAGCTACACTGCGAAAGATTTGTATTCAAATTATATTTACTAGATAAATATATTTAGTCTAGTAAATATAATTTGAGAGTAGATCCAAAGAACCATTTTTTCAGTGCAGGCTCCAAGACTGACACTAGCAATAAATATGCTCCAGTCGTTCACCTTCACGATTCTTAGTGTAAGAGTTTAATCTAAACTAAAAGACACACAGTCATTTACTTTATTTAATTAATAACTAACAGATCTTTCATTAGAAATTATCTATCTTTACCCATTTAGGATAGGTTGGTATGTACCTTAACGTGGTTAACGAGACAGGTAATATTTATGTATTTACCCGTCTACATCTACGCCGGGTTAAATAAATGTTTCCCTTCACTTTGGACCCCTTTTGGCCTTTGAAATGGTGACCTGACCCCTTAAATAATTATATATAACCATATAAAATATAAGATAAACCATTCCCCTAGGTCCATTGAGTATGCATGCCAAATTTGGTTTGGCTGCATCCGTGTTTTTTTATAGTGTGACAGAAATATACAGATTGAACTTAGAGGGAAACATACAAAATGGCACTTGCAAATAGCTTATGTTATCAGCAGTCTGTGGGTTCGATTCCAAGGAGTGGAACCTTCCAATCAAATATTAAAGATTTATAAGACTAAATAACTTAACATCAATCATCACGGACAAGTGGTAAAATTTAATTTTATATTTTTCTTGCAACGAACATTAGGTTTAAAAGTTTGTAATTCATTGGGCTGTTCTTTGTTGTGTAGCGGTAAGTTTGAGGTAAAACGGACTTGCAGCAACAGGTTCAATTCCGGCAAGAATCCGATTCCGATCTAGTACAGGAAATCAATGATTCCCGTGCGTCCGTTGGAGAGGGAGACTTTGTCGGCATTAGATTTGCCGTTTTAGGCAAATCCAATGTTGGCAAATATCCGCCTCCAATCGACGCGCTCAAACTCGCATGACAGGGAACAGCATTTATCCCAGCTCAACGCGTGACCTACCTATTTCTTCCAGCCCAACCTAGTTATTTAGAGGCACGCTGATCAACTTAGATCAGTCCAAGATTGCCTTAAACACTGGAAGCCCAATTGGGCACGTCTTATTTAAGGACGGGCCATACACCATACTTAGCGGCTTATTTGCTTGTTCGGGATGAAAGCTCTGCGATTGGGCAATACGTAGAGAGGAAATTGGTGGTTAGGGAAATAATTTTGTGCACTGGGACAAGTATACCAATGTAAGATAGAATAGTATCGTTTTTTTCTTTTGTCGTAAGTGAAAATATATGTCTTAGTTGTATGATCATTGGCGTTTTCTATGCTTACTTACCAAGATAACATTATGGCGAAAGATCTTTTGAAAGGCCACGAAATGGCTGATTCTTTTTCTAAATATCAATCTTTTCGACGTGTTACCTTTCTACGTCTGTCGTATTGTTGGGCGTCAAAATGACAAATACTTCTACATATATTTCACTTCATTGCTTTAAGTGATGATCGGCATTCTCTCCAGCCTAAAATTATTTGCCCTTGTTCCACATCTTTTGTAATGTTATTCTACAAAAATAAGCCTTTTGTCAAACTTTAGTACTTTGGGCTATAATATTACCAACAGCAACACATTCTAAAAAGAACACCAAGACTATGAAGTGTTTTATTGCAATACACATAATGTTTTCAGATATTTAGTTCTGTGACTTTTATCTAAATAATTGTAGGTTTGTCATCAACAGCATGTTCACTTATAAATGGCAGCATTCCCAAGGAGTTAGAGGCCATCAAAACCATATAGACAACTCCACGCAATACAGTTATCCAGGTAAATATATCTTAAAGCTTACTTTGTTGTGCACGATGTACTACACAACTTGAGATTATTGAAATGTAAAAGGGCTCAGATTGAAAATGTTACAGAATGAATCTATTTACTAAAATTTAATTTGATTTTCTTTCATATGATGAATGTATATAAGATAGAAATATTATAAATACGTACAGATATAGACACACACTCGCATATATAACGAGATATGTACTGTAGTGTCTTCCAGCCGTCTCCCAGCTCGCGGGAGTCTCACTGAAAGGGAAAAGGATGAAGCAAAAGGGACAAAGGCGAATGTGATGTTGACTGATCGCCGTCAGCGAAAGAACTGTGTTCTGTTCTCGCTTCCGAACGGTCTCTTTATTTTCCCCCGGTTTGCCTCGCGCATGACCGGGGACTCACCTCCCTTGCCACAAACCCCTAAAACGGAAGTAACTCGTGGTATTTGCTCCCTTGCGCAGCCTGGCAGGACATCACATGTACTAATCATAATTTTTTTTAAATCTGGCAAAAAATCAGCATATTATTCGTTTTAATAAAATGTTCGATTCTTATTTATTGATGGTCGAATTTAAAAATTCCAAATTTTGGAGAAGAACAATTTTTTTCCACATGATTCTTACCCCACCTTTGATAATACTAAACTAGCGTATCCTATAATTTGTTATCTTTCCATGATTTTTATCTCTTCTAACGATGGACAAAGTCCGTATACGAAATATTTGGATATTATTAAAAATGAATGTGTCTCTGGTAGCAAGATAATATTGAGTATTGCCTTTTGATTTATTTAGGTGTAAGTTTTAAAAAGAAATCTTTTTCTGTGGGTATATATTTGTCTTTCAAAACATTCTGAATAGTCCTTATCAATAAATGTTGCTATAGCACATTCCACAATTAGTTACTATTCTTCTCTGTATTTTTTGTTTGCAAAACCATCTTTGCTATCATTTAGTCTGCATATCTTTATATCAATTTGCACAATACTGTCGGAGTGAGTAGTCTTGAAACAGGTGTTTAACGAGCAACAGGTTACACTATGGCGTGTGCAGATTTACATGGATCTTATCAAAATACAGGGCTTGTTCTAAGAAAATCTTATAAGCAGAATGTAAAATGAGATATTTGTTAAATTTCTTGACTCTAATTGTGGAGAAACAAACTTCAGAAGTTGGTTTTACGCAAATATGGTTTATTGGAAACCAAATATTAAAGAAATAAAACAATATTGATTCTTTTTGTCTTAACTTTTTAGAATCCTCATCGAGAAATTTTATTCTTTAATAATTCCGTTATCATAAACTACGTCTCATGTTTTATTTTATTCTAAATTTGACAGAAAACAGTGAAGAAGGCTTGTACATTCAGTGTTCCTTTGTTTTGTAAATATACCAACAATTGTACAGGAGAACGTGATTACCTTACTCGTTTGGCACTTGACCTGATATAGATGTTTCTGAAACTAAAAGTGGTAAATCTTCTATGCATTTATCCAATTTGTATTGTCAGATATGTTTCCTTTCCGTATTAAATAAATATTGATGTCACGTTCTAATAGTTTGGTCAATTGATGTTCCTTATCTTACGCAGTAGACTAGTTTGTCCTAAATTTCTGACGATACAGGATTCTATACTGGTTTTAAAGTTTTTACTGAAAACTATTATAAAATAGTTGGCCTGACAAAGGAAATCTGGAAACAGTAATTACTTGATCAATGATCGTCTGAGAAATATGAGTTTTACATAAGATATAGTTTAACTAAGTTTAAACTCAATGGCAAACTTTACCTGCAAGTTCATGCAAGCCACAGAAAAATATTCTACTTTTTGAGCGGAAATAGTTTTGGTCCGTTTATTAGTTAAATATTTTTAAAAGAAAATTAAATATTTTGCCCAGATCCAAGAATAATATAATCACGTGACCAACCCAATGCAGAAAAAGGCAAGCTAATCACTTTTCAAACATTCTAATATTCTAAACGAATCTGGGGAAACTATTCGCATATCACATATCTTCTATGTATTATGCATCGATTCAATGTATATTCAAAAGTTCTTTAAAGGATAGGAATTAGATAAAAATTGCAAAAATGTGCAATTGGTTCTTCACATTGGCCTGTGACAAACCTTTACCAAGAATATTTACATTCTTTGTTGAACAAATTTAATATTTTTAAATCAATTAGAAATTCGACTTTTCCGTTTAATTTATTGCGATTCTACTCTCGAGTGAATTTTCCAAGAACTTCTTTCCCTTCTACAACCTTGTAACAATACATTTGTCTGTAGGAGTGCATAGAAATGGCTTCTCGGAAATACCAATGAAATTTGGAGCCCACTTTGACATCATTTTCTGATAGAATGATGCTTACTAGAGCTAGGCTGATAACATTTTCAAGATCTACATATAAAGGTGACCCTGCAAACAAATGTTCAGTTCAGTAGAAGTACCTGTTGTGGAATGGTTGCTAGTTGAAAATGAAAAAAAGATTTGGTCGTCGTCGCTTCGACCAAAATAGTCCTTGTTCTTGGGTCCATAGTGACTGAACGAGTAAAGATATTGAGCTAAAATTTTACAGGACTTCATTTCAAACCCAAATGAACATGTGAGCAAAGTTACAGCAAAATCTGAGATGGTGGAGTGGGGGAACTTTCCCAAAATTGGTCCACTTGACACGGAATGACCCAAATGCAGATTCAAGGTTGTTTGTATTGTGGTTCCCGGTCATTTATTGCCTAGTTTCTAGTCAGCACCTCACCATTACAGTGTAGGGTCAGGGGTTGGGTACACCCTGAGGCAAATGTCGGTGGGGACTCGGCTACTTTAAGTTAAACAATTTTTATTTTTGGTTTTTCTCGGACTATTACTTATGCCAAAGAACATGTGGGAGTCATTAGGCGATTAAGTTACCTCCCATACACCACGCATTATTTTCGCCTGCACTCATGATTATTGTATTTTCGTCATATTTAAGGACATAGCGCACACAAAAATAAAACACTGTACTTTGAAATGTCTATAGTTTCTAATAACGAAGCCTTGTGATTCTATATCTCTCATGCAGTCTTTCTCTTTCCTCACTGTGGAAATAACTTTATTCTATTTAATACTACAAATTTGTTACTTTTGCCTCTGTTAGTGTTATTGATTGACAATCATTTATTGTATAACCATTTCATACGATTTTAAATCTTTCTGCCTATGTTTTTATGTCATCAGAGGGTTATGTTGACACATTTATGAATTCTAAATGTACTTACATACAGTTGTCATTGACATACAAATATTCATGATTGTTTTTTATTAATATTTTGGATAGACTGATCATATGGAAAATCATATGGGTCCATCAGGTCAGTTGTAAGATAATCACTTCAGTGTGGTTAGTTAGTCTCATTTTGGGTTTCTTTTATTGTATACATAGCTTATCAGTTCTTGAAAATTTGTTTCCTCAAATCTTTTTATCTAAACAAGGGGGAACATTTGTAACGAAATAGACCCAGATCATGTTACCGGTAGCCATTGGGGATAGGAACTTGGACAGATTTGAAATCTGTGTTAAACTGCGTACGTGACCAGCTAGAGGATCGGGTTACCAAAAAACCGTTGAAGATTTAAAAAGAGGTAGGAGCGTATGACCATCAGCAGGTATAAAGGCTAGATCGAAACAGTAAGGAGGGGGTTGGGGTCGGGAAGCAGCTGGGTGTCGTGGGGCTGAGACGGCGTCCCTGCCCACCAGGGAGGCTGGGGTGAAAGCCTGTTAGAAGCAGTGACCAGTGGGAAATTTGAATCCGTAGTAGTAGCAGCTGAAAAATGACCAACTCTTTTAGACAATGACATGCAACAGAATTTCCGTACCTCAACGAAATCCGCAGACCATCCCAGATGTATATGCGGAAATAAAACTTAAATTTAAAGATCCGTGGATTTTGTCGTCTTTTCTCTCTACACACGTGGGAGTGTTTTTGTCCGAAAATGAATTTCCCTCCATGCTCCCGTCAGCAGACCCGGACAGAGAGACGTCATCATCATTGCAGTCCGCAGCCTGCGGAGGAAATGATCGTCTCTGTCTATCTCACCCTGACTTTCTCTGAAACTACTATCTCTCCCTCAACATCTCTTTCCCTCACGAAGAAGAAGTTTGATCACCCATTATGCTACATAGTTTCCCTAACCGAACAATAACCTTTTGAGTGCGTTGATAAATTGGTCATGAAAAATGGCACTGAGTTGATGTAGCACTAGCAGAAAAGTTCCAATTAAAGAAAAGATTATTAAATATTCCTAAGTTTATCTTCTTTTTTCTTTTAAATCCGATTCAAAACAAACAAATTAGATCTAATTTTTCTGTTTCTTCAATTATAGTTAGATTAGAGACCACCAGAACAAAGCAGATCTGTCCAATTTCTCGTCTCAGGAATTGATTGTAAGTGCTCCAGTGGATAAATGTATCCTTACAGCTGGTGGGCTCAAATAGTGTGATTTGAGGAAGCGGATGCATGGATACTCATTCTATTACTGTGGTTGTTTGGTCCCATGACACAGATGTGCTGTTATGGCATCATACTTAGCTGGGCACACAAAAAGGTCAGTATTCATACATAATCCTGAATTATCACAGGGACTTGGAAAGGACCCGTTAACACTATCTCAAAGTAACATAGACCATGCCATAGTGTTGTATCAACCTCATGAGCTGTGGCTGTCGCAAGTGGAATATGCTGATGTAGAGTGGAATAGAGCAGAATGCTTCAATGTCAATGATTACACACAAAATAAAACCATTTAAAAGAATTATCATTGTCTGAAATGGCATGTCATCTATACAATATATATGAAAGAGGTTTTCCAACAGTGTACATTTTTATGCTCAACAGATACAACTTGAGAATATTGGAAAGCTGATAAAAGGACATACCTGAGGATTGGGGGCAATTTCCAATTTTAATTTTACCTACTACATTTCTAACATAATACAATAACAAATCTTCAGCTAAACTGCTAAACTGGCATTAATAATTTGCCCCCCCCCCCCGGTTGGGAACCACTGTACTGGTGTCATATATCAGCTTACAATATCAATATTCAGATCCACTTGAATTGTATTAGGGTTCCACATTTCATCAAAAATACAAGAATTTGTCTTAAACCTGCCCACCAATGGCAACTTTGTACAGAAAGATGTGTGCAATGTTTCCGTTAAAAGTCAACAAAGGATTCAAACTCATAACAAAGCATATCCATAGAAGATAGCTTTACTGAAGGATTTTCTACTTAGTGTAAGAGTTATAAATATTGATGTAATGAAGTTAAACCAAATTTATTCTTAATACATTGATAGAATTAAGATCAGTTAGTTTGTTTTTTTTCCCCTCCTCAATTTTATGTGCTTTTAATGTAACTATAATGATAAACCTTTTGCCATTTTTACAGAGGAAAATTCATAACCGGGAGAAGGAAATGCTAATTCATGTATATATTAAATATATTTCTCAAGTTTGGTTTTTAAACAAAGTTTGAAGATAAAGACTTTAATAGCTTCCAAAATGGTCTTCAGTAGAGTGTGGTTAATGTGGCATAAGCTTGACCTCTGAACATTGACTTGATACGCCTACCGAGGAGTCTTTGTGCTGGACTTTAGTTTCTCAGTTGGTGAGTTATGGAGGTTCAGCATCCTAAAGGTGGATCTTTCCCAAGGTGTTGCATTTTCGCCATAAACATTTAACAATCTTCACCACTGCTTCATTGGCCTGGTTCTTTCATTAGTAAACATCCATTTCTTGAAGGAATATCTGGTATGCCATAGCATGTAAAGTGATTCTTCAAGCATTTGATTACAGCTTCTGGTGTTGGTGTACTGAGTTTGTGAATGTCAACTGTAACCAAGTACTACTTTCTACCCCATGACTGAAGGTCAGCTGCAACTTATTGCCATGGTCTTCCCAGTTCCGCTGTCACTATCTGTGGTTCTGCTGACTGACGATCTACATTCAGGCTTCCACATATTGTCTTATCTCAGCGGACATACCTGGCCAGCATGTGCTTTTTCCTCCATTTCAGGTCACATTGCAAAATTGAAGACTATCCTGAGCTGTAAGATTTCAGAGTCTGGTAGTAGCCTCTTGTCGAGCCATCTTCTAGTGATAACAGTGGATTTGCTGAGGTTAATGGATCTGTTTCAGGTTATTCAATCAGCAACTCTTCCTTTTCTGGTCCACTTGTCAGTAACCAAGATAGTGCACCTGCTAGGAGGATCTCTTTCCCTGGCTTGTTTTCCACCTTGCATTGGGTCACCCCCCCTCCCCAACCATATTCACAGGCAGTTTTCCATCATAGCCACTTGAATTTATCTGAGCCTTCATCTCTGACAACAGAGTAATTTCCCCGTCTTTTACAGAAGAGCTTCCATGAAAACAGACTTTTTAGTAATCATGTAATTTTGTTGGCCTCCACCCGATGTCTCGGCAGACAATGGATTGACCTGCTGTGCAGCCGTTGCCTGCCTTCAGGTCTCGTTTACAAATGTCTATATAATGAAAGACAGATCTGTCTGGAACTAGTGACAAGTTCCCCGTACAACAGGCCCTTGGGTATTCATCCATACGGCTGAGCAAGGCATACAAGTTTGGTAATCCTGCTCATGCCAGAATATTCTAATTTGGGACGTGATTCTCAGACTCCTTTTTAAACAGAGTAGATGAAAAGCATTGCTGGTGGGAGTACAGGTGTTGAGCATGCAGGCCTGGTACACCCTTATCTTTGTGTTCAGGGAGAGGCCGCTTCATATGGTGGAAGCCCAGTTTGGCTGGGGCTTAGAATACGCCAACTGTATCTCTTGCAGAGGGGTAAAACCCCCCCCAATAGGGCCACCAGTTTGCTGTGGGTGGCGACCCGTGATGCCTGGGGATGGGATCCTGGTGGTTGAGTGATCCATGATCCTGGTAGTTATGTGATCTGCAACACACCACTTTGGCCCTTACCTGGGCTAGACGCACAATACTGCAGTCGGCCTTGACCAAATCCACTACAAATTCTAAAAACAACTACCCAAACGATCCATCAACTATCTCCTTGAAATCTATAACAACATATGGCTCAACAGCAATGTCCCCAGTCTATGGAAACAAGCCACAGTAATCCCCATACCCAAACCTGTAAAAACTCCACAGATCAACCGCAATATCCAAACACCAAAACAAGATCCTTCGAACCCAACAAACTACCGACCAATAGCCTTAACCAGCTGTATTTGCAAAACCCTTGATAGGATAATAAAAAACAGGCTAACATGGTATCTCGAAAAAAACAACTTAATCACAGAACTTCAATCAGGTTTCAGAAACAAAAGTACCCTCGACCATCTGATTCACCTGGAAACCTTTTATACGAGAAGCTTTCATAAAAAAGGAACATCTAACAGCCATATTCTTTGACTTAGAAAAAGCATATGACACTACTTGGAAACACAGAATAATGAAGGACCTGAGAAACATCGGCCTGAGAGGCAGGATGCCCACCTTCATTCAAAATTTCCTTGAAAATAGAAACTTCAAGGTACGAATAGGAACCACCCTTTCCGTCTCAAAAGAACAAGAAAATGGAGTACCACAAGGAAGCATCCTATCGGTCACCTTATTTAACATAAAAATAAATAATATAACAAAAAACCTTAACTCTGGAGTGGATTGCTCACTATATGTAGACGACTTTTTGATCTGCTACAGATCAAAGCACATACACAATATCGAATGACAACTCCAATTATGCTTAAATAAGATAACCAATTGGACCGAAGAAAACGGATTTAAATTATCCAAAACAAAAACAAAATGTATGCACTTCTGCAAACTCTGCCAAATGCACAACAAACTCTTTTTGATAAAAAACAAAACACTATTAAATCATTCAGCCTTCACATCAAAGAATTCACCAATGAAACAGAAATCAACACAAAACAAATACAAAAATCCATCATTTCCAAAACCCCACTATTGCTATTAAAACAACCAAATGTTCTATTGGATTTAACCAAACTCTCCAAAACTAAAACAAATGCCATCACATTTCAAGAAGAATTTCTGATCATAAAAAAACAATCACCATGATTATAAACACATATACACTGATGGATCAAAAGATGGGAACAAAGTGGGATGTGCCACCATCCTCAACAACAAATAACACTTGAGGAGACTTCCAAATAAATCAATATTCAGTGCTGAAACCACAGCCAATAAATCCAACAAATTTATCATCTCCTCAGACTCTAAATCCACACTTACATCACTAAAAAACAAAAATATAACAAACCCACTAATCATTAAACTCCTGAATGAGATCAACTTCCTATTCAATAACAAAAACATTATCTTCTGTTGGATACCAAGCCATATCAGAATCCATGGAAATGAAAAAGCTGATATAGCAGCCAAAAATTCATTACACATGAATACCTCAAACACCAAAATCCCCATCACAGACTACAAACCAACCATCTGCAAATCTATCACCGATAAGTGACAAGAATTATGGAACAACAAATTACAAAATATCCAACCTGTTATAGAGAAATAAGAAAAGAGGTGGTTCTTGCCAGACTACAAATAGGACACACTTACATCACCCACTCACACCTTAAAAGGTGAGGAACTGCCAGTATGCATAGCATGCCAGGAACCATACACAGTGGAACATATATTAGTGAGCTGCCGCGACTTTAATCTCATCTGATCAAGACATTACAGGGAAAACAACCTAAAAGACCTTTTCAACATTAACCAAACCAAATGACACATTGCAATTCCTGAAGGAAGTCAGACTATGCATAAAAATCTGAAATCGTTTATTGGAACAAATGCTTGACTCAAAGAATTACCTGATATGAAAAACTGCTTGACCCGAAAATTACTCAATTTGAAAACTACTAGTTTCGGCATGAAATGACTCACAAGGGTTGATGTGCCATTAAACAAAAATCTCTCTCTCATATGGTGGAAGCAAGATTGGTTAAATCATCCACCACTTCAAGGATGTGCTCGCCGATGGTATGTTGCTGACACATTGAGCCATGGATTTTCTTCTTTTTTTTTTTTTAATAATTTTGGAAGGAATGTACAAAGCACAATTAAATGTTATCTTGAAATGTAACTGGAAGAACTGTCACAGAACTAAACTTTAAAAAATAGCTTTTATACATTCCAACTTTTGTTTAGACAATCGAATCTCTTCTTACCATCCTTGATGTTGTCAACACAACATTTCTGACAATCTATTCTCCAGCCCTTGTCAGGTACATTATTAAAATAAAGAGGCGAACCTTATAGACAATAGATTTTACACAATTTTTAATTTTGGAATAGAATTGATAAGGAATTATATATCTTTTTGTTTTTTCTTTTTAGATCTTTTCCAACTATTGTACACAATGTTTCTGCTGTTGTACTCTATGGCCTTCTTTAGGTGTATGTCTTGATCGGAATATAGTTTCTTCCTATGTTTATAATGGTAATGTCTTAAACATTATTGATCTTATCAGCTACTATGAAGTCAATTTTGTTTTCTGTTATACCATTTAGATTTCTCCAACTCTGTTTATGACCTCCCCGTTTTTGAAAAAAATTTGTTCATTATCTTTCTCAGAAATTGACTAGCATATCACCTCTCTCATTTCTCTGTCCTTCTCCATCTTTTCTTTTCCCTACCTTAGCATTGAAGTCGCCCATCAGTATTGTGTAATTTGTCTTCTCCTGGTCCATTACCTTACTGATGTTATAACAAAACTTTTAATAGATAATTATATTTTTGTATAAAACCTGTTGTATATGAAGAGCACCTTAAACAACAACGATTCAGAGTATAGATCGAAGTACCTTGTCTGATTGAGCATCCTTACATCTTATATTAGACTTAATTATTTCGATCAGAGACCTCCCCAATTGTTAGCAAGCTAGTCTTGTAGATCATTATTACTGTAGTGAGTTTAGTCCTCAATGGATCCCCTTTATTTGTGGCATTAAGCTTAGTAAAGAAACTGTCAACATGGGTTTCTTCAGTTTTTAAGTGATTCTGGCTGGCTATCTATGTGTCACAAGTGCAGACAACACCAATGGAGCTAGAGGCTTTAAACATTTACTCCTTATTATGTCTAGAAAAGGTTTTTTTTGTTTTTGTTTTTTTTGAGTTTGAAAAAAAATATTATTGCTTTTTATCACAACAGTTGTAAAAATGTTTTGAGAGTTAAGTGAGCAGCATATTCTTCAACTTATATTCTTGGAGGTCTGTCTGAGAGGGATATTACCTTTCTGATTAGGCTACAAATGTTAACTGTTGTGAGTTACGAATTCATATATCAAACTGATTTTTTTTTTT
>VCCN01000387.1:200365-217703 GCA_006491835.1 Architeuthis dux
TATATATATATCATTAGAAAGAGTAAATCCCCAGCTCTCCAACGGTATATCTTGTCAATCTGTATCCCTTGGGTTACAGCCGAAAACGTCAACTGTGTATTGGTTTTCTCATAAAATGCTGAATACTAACTTCCAGTCATACCACTTTTGATGAAAAAAAGCTATTTTAATCCTAACTTAAAGTCTGACAAAAAGGCCTGTGAATACCTGAGAAAATCAAATTGAGGTCATGTGGCTTTCTTTAAGCTACCAAAATATTAACTATTAAAGTTTTGATGCACAAGGAACACCAAAGTACTTAAGGAACACCAAATGTTATTTTAGACACTGTAGTAACTTATATAACAATATTATAATAATGTAGCTTGCACAACATGGGTTCCATATTAAGTCATAGATGAAATTGCTAAGCCTGTGTATTTTATTTTTCAAGGAACACATACAGTAGTTGTAATATCATAGATTCTTCAGTGGCTAAAGTATCATGCACTTGTATCCAAGAGATGTAGTAAAATGTCTTGTAGTCAATGTTATATTCCAGGAACACAGAGTGAACTTGATGCTATCAATCCCAAGTGAGATCACAGCGAGACATATTCCAGGCTTGAAAGGCTACTGAAATATTCAAATCATATCTAAAAGCAATAATACACATTAAGTTGCAGTTTGTTTGACAAGGGATGTATTGAGTGACTTTATGGCTTTGTATACCTTTTACTTTCTGCAATAATTTTCTGTGCTTTCTGAGTTCTTTCCCACAAAACAAAAACATATAACACACTTTAAGTAGCATTGATGCCTGGGATTGAACCCACAACCTACAGATGACTCCTAGATAGCTAAAGCGTTGGTTAACAAGCGTCTGACTGTTGAGTCATCTGTAGGTTGTGGGTTCAATCCCAGGCAGGAGCACCACAACTGAAAAATTAACCACGAAATAATTTCTAGGACATGGATAGTGGAATGAGGACAGTATACCCCCGTGGATCAAATAAAGGGTTCAGTTCAATAGTTCCGGTAAGTTACCGACAAAACTTGACACCTGAAGAAGGCCGGAGAGTACATCGGCCGAAACGTTGTGGAAATGACAACCAAGATGAGGATCTCAGTCCAAACAATAGTATCAGTAATACTAACACCTCATCTCAGAAATACCGAACTCAGTTACTCTGATGATGTTCCCTAAAAAAGCCATGGTTCAAGACAGTGCAGCTCAAAAAGGTAAACAAAAATGTAAAATGAAGTAAATATTTTAAACGAAATGCATCATCAAGATGCTGAGTTATTGATGTACATCTTTTATAGTACTTGTTGCTTTAATTTAAAATATAAGCAGAAACAACAATTGTGTATTTGAAGTTGTTTATCTTGATAAGATTCGAGTGGAGCATAATTATGAGGGTTATATATGCATTTGTACCCTGGAAGGGGCAGATAACCCTTGATCTTGATGACATTTTCCCTGCAAACAATTAATTGTAGAATGCTAATCTAAATTATTCAAGTTGGTTAAGACTTTTCTCCCATTACCTTCTATACAGAAGCAAGAATGAGTGGCATTGAGTTTCTCAACAAGAATTTACTCAAGTGAAGTCTGGTATAAGGCCACTACTTGATACGTGATGAAGATTTTAACTTATTATTAAGGACTTGTGAGACTATTAAGCATTGAACATGTTTCCTTTCAGAACTATTTCAGCCAGGTTTAGATTCTAATTACTGTATATACCAGACTAAAAGATAAATGGTTTACAAGGGTATTTGGAGGACTACTGTTCACTGCAACTCATCAAAGCCCCATAACTGTCTATACCAAGCTTCCAAATTCCAGCACAATGGATGCAGTGTAATATTTTTATAGTTTAAAAAATTAATTAGGAATATTTTTGTCGACTTAGGTAGTTGTGTTTTTCTCAATGGCACCAATGATCAGTGTTCAAGTCCACAGACAATGAATGCTGATTTTCAAGAGAGGACTTCTCCATTTGGGAAACTAGCAAAACATAATCTTTCTACACACAAATGAAAGATGATATTCTTGGGAAAAATCATTTATTTTAATGGTCATCTACTTTTCACAGTTGAGAGACTTGCCTCATTGATAGAGATTGATGCTACAAAATATTTGCATTGATAGCAATCAGTACATCAATGTCTTGAGTACATATATGTAGAATAAAATTAACTTTTAAATTAAGGAGGCATGCAATTAGTATGAAGAAGGTATAGGTTATGCACATGGAAATAAGACAAATAGATGTTAGCTGAGTGGTGCTATTTAAAAGGAAGAAATGGCAGAGAGAACATAGGATTTTAGCGAACATGAAATTTGTCAATGGGAGAGTTACTGAGAGCTTGTACTGATATGCTTGATTACTTGCAGATCAATGAGGTATTATTGAAATAGGGGTATCAGATTTCCAAGTAAAGTTTTCAGGTGAGGCAATGAAGGCAGATACAATTTTGGGATTGCTGGGAGAGAAAACAGGCTTTGCATGATATAAAGGACAAAGGGTATCGCTTTTGCTGGTTGCATGTAGGAAGTTTATTGCTGTGAAAGTAGAGTCAGCAAAATAGGTAGTAAGCTGTCAGAAAGGATTTACATGCATGAGGGATGCATGAGCCTGGCAAAAATGGGCCATAAATGACGATGTCACTGTATTTATAACAGGAGCAGAAGGGAGTGATGTCAGCTGAAGCTAGAGGCTTAAGACAGTTTTGTATTTCTATATGTTCGATCTGCAGATGCGTATTTAAAACGAAAATGCGTCCTTACACACATTTTGGTAATTTTTGCTATTTTCTTTAATTCATTGAAGAGTTCCAAAGTTGTTCTCCACTTGTCTAAGTGCTTTTTTTTCTTGAGCCATGTACTTGTAAAATCTATGACTCTTTTCTGAAATCACTATCAATGACTTGCAAGACCAGTTCACAAGACACTGTATGACAATGAATAGAGAAACCATTGTTTTAAGGAAAATGAATTTCACAAACTGGCACTTATGTTTGAACCTATAATGTTGGAATGTAATATCCATGGTGCTTCAAAACCTTGCAACTTGAGACAACCCAGGAGAAGAAAAGGATACTAAATGTCTGCATAAAATCCTGGGCATCAGGTCAGGGACAGCACACAACAACTCCCAGTGTCAACCACCATTTGTAGATGGTGACTTGTTGGGGCATGTCTTTAGGCTCTTCTCTACAAGACCTGAGAATCAAGCCATTAAATGGATGGCAAGAGAAAGAGTGTGTGGCACAAGATGAGTTGTGGAGAGGGGCCTCCAATGAGTCAACAGAAGGTGGAATGACACCAGCAGATTGGTTGAGGATCATACGTAGTAGGGCACCTTGACTGCCTCATGCAACTCTGGTGCAACTGAGTCTATAATGTTGGCTGTGCTAAGCATAATGCACTACAACAGAGTAACTTGTCTTACAAATTTCTTTCAGAATATGAAATATTAAATTGTATTGTTAAAAGTTTTAAAAAAGACACATTTTAAATATGAAATGAAGCAACAAATGTTCATGACCAAAACAGAACAACATTTTGTAATTGGTTGAGGATTTGATGGTTTTAAATTACAATGAGAGTTCAGCAGTTACATAAGATAATAGAATATTGGAAATATGAAATTGGATAAAAATAGTTATAACAAGAAGGTGTGTGTGGTTATGCTATGGCTAGTGTTAACATCAAAGTCCAAAAGATTGCTTACTATTATGACCATCGGTCTCAATCAAAGTTGAAATATAAAATTTAGTAAAAAAATAACAATTTCAGAAACAAATAGGAAGTTTGTGTGTGTGGATGATTGGCGATGTCATGGAAATTGTATTTGTGAGAAATGAAAGGATTATAAAAGTGAATAAAACAAAATTGAAATATGAAATGGGATTAAAAAAATACCATATGAAGACCATGAGAAAATTCCTGTATACTTCAGGGGGGTCTTTGATGACAGAGATTTGAAATGATTATAAAAGTGAATAAAAGCAGATTTAAAATATGAAATATGGTAAAAAAAAACAAAACTGACCATGCCTAAGGTGTGTGGTGATGCCATGGGCAATGTTGATAGTAGAGTTCAAATGATTGTTAAAGATCAAATGATTGATGGCGGATAGGATGTGAGATTAATAGAGATGGGAGATGATATTAAAATGAGGCATGGGAAGAGGCATATTAATTGGTCAGGTTAATCAATGCTCAGGGCAGAGAGGAATCAATAAGCAGCAGGCATCAGGGGATGAAGGGGGGAGCAGAGGTCAAAAGTTCTACAGGCATTTCTTGTATGAGTAATTAAAAGGGGGAGGAGGGGAGGGTGTAATGAGGAGGTGAGAGCTGAGAAAGTGAGAGAACATTGGAAGATAGAGAGAGAAGCAAAAGAAAAGCAGTGAGAAGGAGAAAGAAAAAGCAGAGACTGGATAAAAGAGGAGAAAAATAGAAAGAGAGAATGTAACAAAAGCAGTATGAAAGAGAAGAAAATAAAGGAAAGATGCAAAATAAAACTTAAATCCATAAACCGCTTGATACTTCGTCTAATTGACGCAGACAAAATTATTATGACATAGAATAACAAATGAAAAGTTTAACTGAAGGTGGGGGGGGGGGGGTGATTTCTTCCAAAAGATTTAATTGAGAATCTTTGGAGATATTGGGTGGACAGACAGAGGAGCTATTGTGTGGTGCAGACAGTTAGCTAGGACATAGGGAGATACTTGTGCATGGATCCATTCCAAAATATATTATGACTTCTTTCATAGCCTATTAGCCACTCTTTGACAAAATTACATTGAAATTCATGGAGAACTTCTGGAAATATCATATAGACAGATACGTACAATGTAAGGGAGGTAATTGTGTATGAATCCGCTCCAAAGTTTAACCACTTCTTTTCTAATTAATTGCCTACCGTTCTACAGAATTTTATTGAAATTCATTAAGAACTTTTGGAGATATTTTAGATCCATTCTCAAATTGCTTAACTTCGTTTGTAGGAAATTTTCACAAAATTACATTGAAATTCCTTCAGAACTTTTTGAGATACAGAGCAGCCAGGACTAAATGAAATGCTCCAATCTGAAATTATGATACAGTTCTTCACTAGGAGCTGAGTTAGGTCCCATATGCACCTCTGAGTCATTTCAGTTTGACATCCCATTTTGCCGATACATGGTCTAAGGGTCTTAAAAAAAGAAAATAGGTGACACTTGCTAGTTCATGGTCGTTTGTCCACCATCTTGATTTAAAGATGGCAGCCATTTTGGATTTTGTTTTTCATTTTAAAGTAAGGGTTTATGACTTTTGATTGTAAATAGCTAGAAATGACTTGTTCTGACACAGTAGTACTGTAAACTTTATTCAGCATGACATTTCCTTTCCAACAATATACAACATGACCATATTTTGGAAAACTGATTTCATCCTGACCATAGCCTGGATCCAAAAATGGCTGCCATCTTTAACTCAAAGGACCCTGAACCAGGAAGTGCCACCTATTTTTTTCTTATCCTTAGACCATGTATCAACAAAATGTGAAGTCAAACTTAAGTGACTCTGAGGTGCATATGGGACCTATCTCAGCTCCTAGTGAAGAATAGTATCATAATTTCAGATTGGAGCATTTTATTTAGTCTGTGAATGAGTGAGGTACTACTCAAATGCTTGGAGAACTTAAAGGTGTAAAATGTCTGCTTCAAAATGAAAAGAATGATAAAAAATGAGGTTCTTTATTTCCTGGTGGAGTGACTTTGAGAGATGTGTGAAATGTCCAGCAAAACATGAGGAAACACTGGGTAGTTTCAATCATAAGAACCCAGACCCATTTCTACTTGAAGGAACATTATGTGGGATTCTGGGTAAGAAAATTGACACACAGTCATGTGACTGCACTAGGATGTTCATTAGATATCACTTAGTATACTTCATGAGTTAAAATCAAGGATAATATTATATAAGAGACTGTGCAGATCAATTAAATTGTATGTGACACCGGTGTGACAGTGGGTTCTTATAAATTGAATTGATTAATCTGTTAAAATTACCCAAATGTTTACATATTCCCGCAAATATATTATAAAAGGAAATATTTGGTCATATTAATAATTGTATTTGATGATGCAATCACCTTAAGTGATCATAGCTGTTCTCTGACCGCAGACATACTAAAAGAGAAACAGGCATTATATAATAAAAAATATACTTACACAACATTAAAAAATACTCCTAGTAAAGCAGTTAGTAGCATCTCATCAGGATGGACATCTTTGTAGGTCTCAAGAATGATACGTTCACTGGCAATATAGCAGAGAATTCCTGTTACCAACCAAATCAATAGAACGCTGACCACAGCACCAAGAACCTCTGCAAGCACAAAATAAAAAATATATTAGAAACTGTCAACATAGGTTTCTTCAGTTTTTAAGTGATTCTGGCTGGCTATGTATGTGTCATGTACACAGGCTGCACCAGTGGAGCTAGAGGGATGGAAATTCAAACATTTACTCCTTATTATGTCTAGAAAAAACGTTTGTTTATTTTATTTTTAAATCCCCCCTCTACATATGGGTGACTTCAATTTACAATGTGAGTTTATCATAAATTGGTCCCTTAGTTTGTGTCTGGCAGTGTTTACATTTGTTTTTTAAAAATTTGGACTTTTTAGTGATCACTGCCCAACAAAAGGCGAGAGAAGTAACTTATATATTTCTTACATAATAAACAATTTATTTTTTATAAATTACTAGCAGAATGCCCGGTGTTGCTCAGGCTGAAAAGTAGCTGTAAATGATCCTGAATTGTTGTTAAATCAGGCACAATCGGCATGAAGATCACTTTTTACCATGTTTACAGCAGTCCAGTGTCTAATACATTCTTAAAGTTAGGGGTAACTAAATTCAATACCTCTGGCTATGTAGAATAATGCTGATAATATTTCCTCTCGCCGCTGTGAGAGAGACGTCTCATCGTTGGGTTGTACATTGATGGGGTAACATTCTGTGGAGTGAAATAAAACATTTTGTCCATACCGGAGAAAAGGCTCCCCCACATGGTTGGATGGAAAGACAACAAAATTCATTATAATCAATTGAAAATATGGGTTTGTTTTATTCCCGTTGATAGCTTCGATGCCAGGCCAGTTCGCGGGCCACCAGGGGTATTGAATTCTGTTTTTCGGCTAAAATTCTAATGAGTGGTTTCTTTACTGAAGGACTGACGGTGGTTGTAACAGTTCAAATCAGATTTCTTCCTCTGTCACCCTGAGGAGCCAAGGCCCTAACTTGTTAACTCCTCCCTCCCATGTGTCGGACACTAACTGACTAAACTGCTGGCAATTTTAATAATCATGGCCATCCTTAAACCACTCTGGTTGGTCAAATGCATTTCCATTGTTCTGACTTGGTCAGCCGTTTGAACTATTTTCTAGGGAACATGATATGGTGTTTTGGTCACATACCAATATTATTCTCCCCAAAACATACGAACACACACAACCAGAGTGTATTTCATTACAGCTACAATGTATTGTTGGGGAGGAGAATATGATTATACATATACACAAACTTTCTCAAATACATATTAGATAGATAGAAATCAAGTCATTTTTCCCATGGTGAGGGCGAATGCAGGAACCACACTGTTATTATTAAGTTGTAAATCAGCACATTTTAGGGGTACCTTAATACAATACTTCTGGCTACAATACACCATTTGGGGGTGGGGGAGAAGAACATACACTCAAACAAACTTTCTCAAATATATATTAGATAATGGAAACAAATACAGATTTCTTTTAAAGAATATTTAAGTATTCATCAATTTACAAGAAAACCTCAAGTACACAGTTCACGTTTTGGGCTGTAATGTTTTAAGGCCAACAAATACAAATTGGGGAAATTCTCTTTCTAATGATGTATATATATATATGTATACCTCCACAATCCATTGACTTTGGACTGTGTACTTGATGTTTTCTCGTAAAGTTCTCAATACTTAGCTTCATGTTTTGGGCTGTACTTTTCTAAGCCCAATAGATACAAATTGATAACTCACACTGTTTGTAAAGCTGAGGGAATTTACTTTCTAACAATATATGTATATATCTCCTTCATGAATTAAATTGACAACCCATAGACATTGGCCTATAAAGTATATTTGAAATTTCCTTGCAAAATGCTGAAATACCTACAAATGAATTACTTTTATGGTAAAAAAATTAGAAAAAAGTACTCAGATATGTCAACTGGGAGATGACATATGAAATTCTGTTTTTTTGGTGTGTGCTGGCAGCCATTTTGTTTTATGCAAATGAGTTAGTTCATCCAAACCTTTTTCTTGGGAACATCTTTTTTTCTGAAAGAGGACATCCTAAGGAACAGTTTGGTACCCTATTCATGGGATCCTGGGTGGTTGGTGGACACTGGGTAGGCCCTGCTGTCCCCAATACTACACCCTTTACATTTGTACTTATAAAAACATTTTCCCAAAGGTTCATATCTTGGGGGCGGGGGGAGTCTGTTATTCTACATAAAAACCCACTTCGTTTCATACCAAATGTATTAATGGTGTATTTACTTCAAGGTTTGACCACTTTTTGGTGAAATACGACTGGTCTATACAAAATATTTGTAGGCAGTCATCTTGGTATCACCTCCTCTCTGGTGTCACCCGGGGCAGACTGCACCCCCGCCCTCCTGGTACACTAGTGACCCATTTGGTACACATGTATCAGCATGGAAAGGAGAGAGAGGTGCCATCTTCTGTTATTGACTATTATGAACAATCAAACCCGTGGGCAAGTCATTGGAGGTGCCCTAGCAGTATATTTGAGTTAAGAAGATAAAATAATGTGAAGTATTTTCCTGGTAAAAAATGCTACTCTTTGTTTTTCTTCCTCGAGTTTTGTTTATGAGCAGATATCAAAGACATAACAGAAGAAGAAGATAAAAGTATTCAGATGTGCGGACCACAGCCAGAAATGAGGCTCTATAAAAAAAACAGAAAATGCTGGCAAACGGAAAGATTTAACACAGGAAAGTTTGCATTTCTAGGCCATCAAAATCAACATCTTTTTTCATTTCAGTATTTAGACTCTTTCAAAAGCTTCTCTATGCATGGCATATTTTTGTTGCTTTAAATTAACAAATTCAATTTCTTTTTCATATCTGAAAATATCCAATTGCAATTTGATCTGTTTATTTTCTCCATTGAAAAACTGTCTGTTATGTAAGGCAGTTGAACATTCACAAGATATTATCTTGGGCACATCAAAAGAATATCTTCTTGATGTTTCAGCTTTATTTTCATATTTAAAATCTTGTTATATCTAATTGTTATATTATCCTAATCTGGGCATTAAGAGACAGGAAAATAATTTGAATTACTTGTCTAAGAATTTATTAGAAACTGTCAACCAAAACTATCAACATCGATTCCTTCAGTTTTTAAGTGATTCTGGCAGGCTATGTATGTATGTATGTATGTGCCACATGTACATGCTGCACCAATGGAGCTAGAGGGCTGAAAATTTCAACATTTACTCCTTAAGTCTAGAAAAAACAGTTTTTATTGTTTTTTAACACCCCCCCCCCCCCCCACACACACACTCCCCAAATAAATTTACAATTTAAGTTCATGCAAAATTGGTTCCATAGGTTGTGTCCGTCAGCATTCACGTTTGTTTTTTTTAAATTTTGATTTTGTAGTGATCATACAAAAAGCAGGAAAAGTAACTTGATCACCCCCAAAAGAATTTACAATGTGATTTTATGCTGAATTGATCCCTTAGTTTGTGGTTCCAGAAGCGTTTGCGCTTGTTATTTGAAAATTCTGACGTTTTAGTGATCCAACCAAAAGGCAAGTGAAGTACCTTATTCATTGATCACCCCTTTTTCAAATTTTTTTTTTTAAATCACCCCTAACATGGCATGCTGCCAAAAGGTTGTTGGTCATGTGACAGTTTCTATTGAGTGTCTAACTAGACCTGTGCACATGAAAAGGCAGGAAAATACTTTGATTTACATGTGGCAGAATTTGTCTTTATTTTATTTAAATGCAAATTTGCTTTCAAGGAGACAGGTCTGATTAGTTACTTGATAGAAACAATCATGTGACCAACTTCTTTGGGCCGCATGCCATGTTGGGGGTGATCAATTAAAACATTGGAAAAAGGGGTGATCAATGGATAAGTTATTTCAATCGCCTTTTGTAGGTTAGTGATCATTAAAAAATTCTGAATTTTCAAAAAATAAACATGAATGCTGCTGGATACAAACTAAGGGATCAATTTAGCATAAACTTACATTGTGAATTAAGGCCCCCCCCCCTCCACTAAAAACCTATTTAGCGGGTGAATTTTCAAAAGTGAAAAGAAACTTTTTCCTAGACATAATAAGCAGTAAATGTTGAAAATTTAGTGTGGCCTGTACACATGATACATACATACATAGCCAGCCAGTCGGACCAACTTGAAAACTGTAGAAACATATTTTGACAGTTTCTAATTTATTAATTCCCCAATGCAGATAAGGTTAGTAAGCTTGTTTTGCAAGCTATTATCAGTTTGATTCCCATCATTGCAGCCAGTGGTGGAAATAGGAGGTGGGGATGTACTGGGTTATGGAATATACCTACAGTATAGATCATATCATCTTAAAAGGGCCCCTAAGTTGGCCATATCTAAAGAAATTACCCGCAGGGGCTTACCGAGCCCCGGAACCTCCCTGATGGAACCATCTGCGATCCCCAAGTATAAGTCTTAGATAGAGCCTTACCATTTACTTAGTTCCCAAAACCCATTTCCATCACTGATTGTGTCATTTTTCACACTAGCAAACCTTCCATAACAGAGATTTTTTTAATTGAGAAAAAACATCTAATGTTAAAAACATCTAATGTTAAAAACATGTTGCTTGCTGGTGTTATTATTTGGTGTAAGATTTGTATTGATAAGTGATTTATTTTGTCATAAATGTAAAAATCCATGAATAAATTAACAACCAAAAAGGTTTTAATTCAGTAATTATTTTTGACACTTGAATAAATCTCTGTTGTGCAAAAACAAATGCAAATTTCATTTAAATGAAATTATAATTTTTGCCATGTTGGGTGATATAGCAGTTTGTTTTGTTTTGTTTTCCACAAAGCAGTTTTTAATTGTTGTTTGGACTGTTTTTGATTACTGTTTGCTAATAACTGTTAGACTGATCACTGTTGTCCAGTGGTAGAGTGATCACTGTGGTCCAGTGGTAGAGCACTCACCTCGTCAATCATGCCACTTATCAAATCAAATATAATGAAAATATATATTTTTTAGTATAAATGTATTTATTGATTAGGATGAAATTAACTTGTATATTTGTAACATAAATGTCACTTTTGCTCAGTCAGTAAGAGAGTCGGCTACCAATCACTTGGTCATGATTTCAAATTACAGTAGGGAAATGTTAATTTTATATATCGGTTTAGTTTAACGTGACAGGACAGATGAACAGTGAAGTGTTTACTCCCCTAAATTAGGTGAGGATTGTTCTTGTTACAGAGGAAAAACAAATATATGGAAATATTATGTAAGAATAAGTTGTAATATATTGAAATGAAATCAATCTATGATTGATTTTATTTAGAATAATATTAGAATAAATATAATTAGAATAAATAATTCAAAAATCAATTCATCCCCTGATATAGTTGATCATTGGGGTTAGGGTCCTTCATGACATTTCTCGAATCAATCAGGTTACTTGATATCATGACAGGTTGCACTAAGTTACATGGCAGCAGCAGGCAGTTATTGCAGAACTGACCAATTAGGAAACATGGATTGCTAATGAATAGGCAATAAATACAGCTCATTACTATTCTTCTGAGCTTGCATAGTAAACCATTTTACTGGATGAATATCAAATAATCCCATTACCTACCAGGTTGCATTAGTACAATGTGAACACAAACTACCTCAGCAGAAATTTGAACTTGGTACACCAATTCTATTTTCCATACAGTTAACCATTAGGCCAACTCTGCACCTCAAATTAAATATTTGCAAATATAAATCATCAAATTAAATAAATTAATTAAAACATTTGATCAACCAGTTCCAAATTTCTCTTCAAATAGCACTGCAAAAACTACACAAGATCTCTCTCTCTCTCAGTCTCGCTCTCTCTCTCCACATACACACATGTGCATATGTATTAAAACACTTTTCTTAAACATTCAACACACACATTTACTTTGAAAGGACTCACATGTCAACATTTTATATATTAGTTGTTGGTATGCACTTGATTGATTGATTTGTTTAGTGGCATATCAACCCTTGATTGGTCTTTTAATGCCAAAACCAGGCCCCAAAATAGTGTCTTGCAACTTTCGCAAAAGGTTATTTTTCCATAACTAGAGTTTTGTGACTTTGGTGAATGGTTATTTTTTTTTAAATAGAGTTACCCATCTGCATGGGATACAGTCAACATATTCTAGGCCCCAGCTGACAGGGCCCAACTTGGTTTTTTAGTTGAGTTAATGAGCTGGTATCCAGGTTTTGGGAAAGTTAGTATGTTTATGCCCTCATGAAATCTGCAATAATATTAAGATATAAATATCTATTTCATGCAGAGACAGGGAGTGCATTAGGGGAATATAACAAAGCAAGAATCATAAGAGCTATTGACCGGATAATGGTGGCGCCTTCCACTCTGACAGAAAATGACAAGCCACAGCCTGGGTCATGGCACCATGCCACACGTTCCTCCTCTCCTCCTGAAAATCATTCTTTTCAACACTGCTTGCGTCTTGTCTTGACTAATCTGCCAGCCAACTATTCAGAAAAGCAGCTACGGTTGCGATGGTTTTAGGCACTTGCAGAAATCTGAGTTGCATAGAATACGGATAATTAAAGTATTCTGTTGCTAATTGCGGACTGCAAAACACGGAACAAAAATACTGAAGATCTGAGACTGAAAAATGCTGGAGGCAAGAAGAGATATACATGACAGTAATTAGCAAACTAACAACTCCATGCTCTTCCCATCACCCAATCCAACCCCATATTTGCTCAATAGATTTTTATTGATTAGTTGCCATATTTCTGTTTCTTAAAATGTTTGTTCTAAAAGTAGCTTCAATGTAAGATTTTTAATGGTTTTAGCTTCCAGAAAAGTGTTTTTTCAAAGTATTTTGTTAAACATTAAAATTAATTTAAATTGCAAGCCCAACCATTATTTTTTTTTAGCAGAGTTTTTTCTTTTTGCCTCAAAGCATATTGCAAACATCTTAAAATATTTCAGGAGTATTTATAGTTTTTTTGAAAATGTAGACAACAAATATTTAAAATTTTCATACACATATACATTTTAATAGGAGCAGATACTGATTTTGAAAATTTCCAGGAATAAATTTTGTTTTTGCTCTTCATATATTTTTGCAGTGAAATTGTTTCCTGACCAGACAAATTCACTCATTCTTTGCAACTTTGGTTTTAAAATATGTAAAAATTGGTAATTAATCTGGCAAAATGAGCAGGTTTATTGATTAAATCTAAATTATTATCTGTTCTTCCTTGAGTTACATAATACATATCCAGATCAATTTTAGTGCCATATCTGTTGACAGGGCTGAGTAGAGCTGGTAATCGGCACAGGCAAGATGGGAAATGTAGGTCCCATTTCAAACTGCTCAGTGCTGAATACATATGATTTACCAACTGGTCTATCTGCCCACCCCACTCTGCCTTGCCTGTTTAGACAGAGGATAGAGATATAATACAACTAATATCCCTATTCTGTTAGTAATGCTTGCTTTAATTCTTAACCACTGACAATTGCTCTTTTCATGATTTTCACTGCCGAACATACCGATTGAATACTGAAACTTGCTATAACAAATTTTAGGTAAAATATTGCAAAATTTGGTGCTTAATCATTAAATCCCCACTTCCCACCAGGCCTCCCTCATTAGAGGTGGTTCATTAGAGCACGGTCCGTGGGTGAATAGTGGACACCAAAATATTAATCTAGCTCCAAAATAGCTAAATTGGCAACCCTGGTTATTGCAGCTCACTTATAACGCGGTTGGCTTTCTCGACACCCACATTATATTTTTATTTAGCTATTAGTGTAGAAAATGACTAAAGCTGAGTGAGGAAGTAGTGGTAAAGTCAGGGGGCAGCAATAAGGAAGGCAAAACTTTGGGTGAATTTACAGGGTTCAAATGCTATTGGCAGTAAAATATAATCATCAGTATTGTTCCTTTTTTCTGACTATTGTCAGAATTTGCTGTGTCACTATTGTTTGATGGTTGAATAAAGACAACTCTCACTGCTACACTGAAAAAAATGTTTCTTTGGATCAACTTAAAATAATTACACTAATTTGTTACACCTAAATTTATTAGTTTCTCTCAAATTATATTTACTAGATAAATATATTTAGTCTAGTAATATATAATTTGAGAGAAACTAATAAATTTAGGTGTAACAAATTAGTGTAATTATTTTCAGTTGGTCCAAAGAACAATTTTTTCAGTGTACTGTGATGTTATCTTCTGTTTAGCTGAGGGCCAGGGTGTATAAATGGTCAGCAGTTGAGTTATGTCAGTGATACATTGTGGAAGTAACCAGGAATCTTTGTTACAATGTCAATTGGATACAAATACGTTCACGGGAAACAAGTGGTGTCCAGTCCATTCCGAAAACAGTTCATTACAACCTTCCCCACATTTTAGCAACTATATATGTAATAATCAGTGAGAATGAAACATTTGACATAATCGTTCAATAGTAGCTAAAAACATGCTCTACAGGCAGGATTTTCAGCTCGTTCCTGCAAAAGACTTAAATAGGGCCTTTGGCCCCAGCAAGAGATCATGGATTTGAACTATGTATTTATTGAATCATACCTTATTTGAAAATCATCACCTTCATGAACTCTTGGATCTCATTTAATTTAAATATCTGGGTGGGGGATTTCACAAAAGATTAGTGAATTATAGTAAGATAGATAGATGGAAATCAGATCAGTATGAGTACGACAATATTTCTTTCAAAAACTAACTTGCTAAAATCATGCTTGAGGGTCCTATTAACATATACACATTTCATGGGGATATGCTGTGTGATCCCCGAGTTACGCTTTCACATACAGACAGACATTTGGTGAATTATAATAGGATATCATCCCTGTGATACAGCAGGTTGCATAAACAACTAGAAACATTCAGTGAGCACATACCTCTGCCAACACCATTGCCTGGGGAAGTAATTGTGGATGGATCCACTAAAGAATTAATCACTTCTTCTGTAGCCCACCCTTCCACAAAATTTCATTGAAATTCATTGAGAAATTTCAGAAATTGTACAATCGGGAGCATATACATAAATGTATGGAAACATATCTCTCAATAAAAAAAAACATTCTTAGATCAGCCACAAAATTGCCCACCCTTCCACAAAATTTCATTGAATTCATTGAGTACTTTTGAAAATATTGTGTGGAAAGATGGACATGACCGAATACATATATCTCTCCAACTTCGTTGGCTGAGGTAACTACTATTTATTGAATGAAACAACTCCTAATTTCAGACTGCAGTGAAGATATTCTCCTGGTTCTTTTTGTTAATATCAGAGACTGCATCATTTCTAATTAAAAACCTATATACTTGCTGCATACATACTAAAACTAAAAAGCACACAGAGAGTGCATTCCTGAAATTCATGAATCTGCACCAAAATTTCATCATTTCTTCCTCAGTCGATGGCCCTTCCACAAAAGTTCATTGGGAACTTTTGGAGATATTGCATGGACAGACATGAGTGAATACAGAAATGTATGGAAAATATCTCTCAATCAAAAAGTATTCCTGGATCCACCACAAAATTTAATAATTTCTTCCTTACCCCATGACCCATTCTTTCACAAAATATTGTGCAGCAGCAGCCATCATGTGTCCACTGCTGGACAAAGGCCTTTCCCATCTCCTTCCATGACGACCTAGATTGTGCTAACCTCTGCCATGTCTTACCGGCAAACTTTTCTATCGCATCCCTCCATCTTGTCTCTGGTCTTTTCCTACTGTGTTTACTGTTCCATGGGCACCAGTCGGTTAGTCTTTTCCCTTCCTTGTCATCTTGCTAAGTGACCAGCCCATCTCCATTTTTGCTGCTTAATTATTTGTATAATATCCTTCACTCTAGTCCTTCCTCTGATCTTTGTCTATCTCTTAGAGTTATCCTTAGCATTTCTCTTTCCATGGCTCTCTGTCCGATTCTAAGTTGGTTTTCACCCTAGGACAGGTAATAAAATTAAAGAAAGACCATGACATTGAAATGAAATGATGCATAACAATAGGTTGGAAAGCATTCGGTATGATTAGAGACAGACATAAATATATTTTTAAAAATGGAAAAATATTTGTTTTATCTAATAAGAAGGATTAATAAGAAGACTGTAATTTCTAATTAAAATATCCTTTCCTTTAATATCTAAAGGAAAATCTGCATCCTTTGTGCAAATGTATTAAAATGATTTGAAGGCATAACAGGTCTGGTTAGTCACTCAATAGAAACCGTCATGTGACTAACGTCTTTTAGCAGCATACTGTGTTGGGGTGATCAATGAATAAGTTACTTTATTCGCCTTTTGTTGGATCACTAAAAAGTCTGAATTTTCAAAAAAACAAGGGACCAATTTAGCATAAAATTACATTGTAAACTGAAACCCTTCCTAAAAGCTTATTGGGGAAGGGGGATAGAAAAAAAAAAGAAATGTTTTTTTAGACATAATAAGGAGTAAATGTTTAAATCTTGAGTCCTTTAGCTTTATTGGTGCAGAGACACAAAGATTGTCAGCCAGCCAGTATCACTTAAAAATTGAAGAAACCCAGGGTGACAGTTTTAACAGTTTCTAAAAATTGAAGATACTTCAAAGAAATGCCTGTAGGTAATCAATATTATGCGTAAGATTTAATTACTTGGAGGTAATCAATATTTAATTACTATGGAAAAGTTGTCATTGATTCTTTTTTATTAATCAAATATTTACTATAAGCATATAAGCTGTAGTTAATTTTATTATTATAAATATAAGTATATGTGAGTTCAGACATGCATACACACACATATATATAGTATATATAAATCACTACAACACAATATTTTCTCTATAGCCTTTGAAATCTAACTCCAACAATCTCCCAATTATCCCCTTGGGGCAATATGTCACTCAAAGTCAAAATCTGTCCATTCATCAAGAATTGACACCACCGATTACCTTTTGGGGATTAACCAAAAGTTATGGATGTAATACGAGATGCCCAACCCATCAATAGAAGTTC
>VCCN01000387.1:279295-305385 GCA_006491835.1 Architeuthis dux
CCTACTACATTTCTACTGACAAATCTCACTAAATGTTGGAGGACCTCAAAACCCTGAGCGCCTCTGGTTAGAATCTTTGACATGAAACAGAGGCTGACAGGCATATTCTAAGATAAAAACAACTTGAATGTTTTTTCTTTTTTCTTTATTTTAATTTATTTTTTTCCAGCTCAATTTTACCCTTAACAAAAGAGAAAATCAATAACTGTATCATGTTTATTGGTTCAGTATTGGTTGATGAAATCTGAAATATAAGAAACTGAGAGATAATATATTAATGTTCTGATTCATGAAAGAAGTATATATGTATGTATCATTGTTTTTCGCTTATACCCTCATAGAGAGTGTTGCAGGATTAGGCAATTGTTAGTAAGATCCACTTCCAGGTTGCCAGGCTTGTCGAAGCTTTGTTCTGCTTATGGCACCTGGCATTCCCAATGGTCACTCATCTAGATACTGATCAGGCATCACATTGCTTAACTTGAGTGATCTCACTAGAACCGGTTCTAGTGAGATCACTCAAGTTAAGCAATGTGATGCCTGATCAGTATCTAGATGAGTGACCAATGGGATTTGGCTGTAACCCGATAATGATCACTAAAAAAGTCAGAATTTTAAACAAAAAAAAGCGAGAATGCTAACACATACAAACTATGGGGACAATTTAGCATTAAAAACGTATGGGGGGGTTAAAAACGTCTTTGCTAGACATAAGGAGTAAATGTTTAAATTTTCATGCCTCTAGCTCCATTGGTGTGGCCTGTATGCATGATACATAGCCAACCAGTCAGTCAGCCACATCAACTTAAAAACAGAAGAAACCTATGCTGACAGTTTTGGTTGACGATTTCTAATAGATGCTTAGTAGGTAGATGTAAACCAGGTGTGAGAAATCTTCTAGAATATGATATACTTTTTGTAAGAGTATTTTTCATGGCACAGTGATCAGTGAGCTTGCCTCCCAATTTATCTGCTGCATAATAGTGGCCTTGTACTAGACTAAGCTATGTTCAGTAAATATATACACATTTTTACAGCTGAAGAGAAAAATTGATACTTAAAAATATTCTGAATTTGGCCGAGTCTACAGTAGGCTCTCAAATTGCATAAAAACTGTTGTAACCAATGAGATTCAGAATAGAAGTCATGTTAACCAATATAAAAAGGTCTGGTTAATCTCTCAATAGAAACTGTCACATAATCAATGTCTTTTGGCAGCATGCAGTGTTGGGGTGATCAATTAAAAATTTGGAAAAAGGGGTGATCAATGAATAAGTTACTTATCATGCCTTTTGTTGGGCAATGATTAAAAAAGTCTGAATTTTCAAAAAACAAGCATGAATGCTGCTGGACACAAACTAAGGTACCAACTTAGCATAAACTTACATTGCTAATTGACACCCCCTCTAAAAACCTTTTTTTTGTGTGGGTGGGAATTTAATAAACGTTAATTCTAATAAAGAGTAAATGTTTAAATTTTTAGCCATCTACCTCATTAGTGTGGCCTGTACACACAAACTAGAGAACCAATTTAGCATAAACATACATTGCAAATTGAACCCCCACTAAAAATGTAATGGGGGGCGGGGTTCAAAAACAAAAAACGTTTTTTTCTAGACATGATAAGGAGTAAATGTTTAAATTTTCAGCCCTCTAGCTCCATTGATGTGGTCTGTATGTGCCATACATACATAGATAGATAGCCAGCCAGACATTAAAAACTGAAGAAACCTATTTTGACAGTTTTGGTTGGCGGTTTCTAATATTTGGAATATAAGTCATGTTAACCAATAAAAAAAAATCGGATGATTGATGAAGAAAAACCAGACTGACATAAAAAGAATTTTGAAGAACATCAATAAAACAGTTGTCAGTGGTTATAATGGATCGTAGACTGTTATAAAAAAACACACAGAATCTTCTGTGGAAATGTCTACAAAGCAACTTGCCTTGACATTTCTCTGCTTTAATGACTTCAAAAGAAAAAAAACTTAGTCTTGACATGCACTAGATTAGACGGCGCAGCCTAATGATCAGAGTGTGGGGTTGTCAACTTAGAGGTTTAAAGTTATTTCATCTTTAACTCTTAATATCCTGTTGAAAATTCTCTAAGTTCAGAGCCCAGTCCTGTAATTGCAAAAAATGGCTAAAAGTGGTTTGTTTATTCAAACGTTTATAATGTGTTTACTTGTGGACAGATTGTTGTGAACATTGGTAGTATTGCAGGAAAGACTTGTGCGGCCTCATGCATTTTAGGATTTTCAGCCATGTTTGTTTATGTGTGGCCTCATGCTCTTTAGGACCTCAAGAGTTAAAGAGACTGATCACTATTGGTAGAGTGTTCACCTCTGGTTTGGTAGGCCATGATTCAATCTAATGCCAAATCATACCAAAGACTTTAGAAATGGTACTCAATGCATCTTCGCTATCTACTCAGCACAAGGACTAGGATTGAGGAAGCTCTCCCTGCGTCTAAGGAGTTATGGCAAAATCACGCTGGATACACCGGTTCTTGTAAGATCACCAAAGTTAAACAACGTCAAGCCTGGTCAGTACCTAGATGAGTGACCATTGAGGAATACCAGGTGCTGTGGGCAGAACAAAGCTTTGACAGGCCTGGCAGTCTGGAAGTAGGT
Organism: Architeuthis dux; assembly: GCA_006491835.1. NCBI lineage: Eukaryota > Metazoa > Mollusca > Cephalopoda > Oegopsida > Architeuthidae > Architeuthis > Architeuthis dux. The sequence continues at coordinate 281,932 of VCCN01000387.1, forward strand.
CTTACAATCAATTGCGTGTATGTACCTAACCATGCAACATCTTCAATGAGGGTATAAGCAGAGAACGATGATGATACATCTTTAAAGATTTTCTAATCACAGTAAAAGAAACATGCAATCAAAACTTGTAAAATCTTTAAAACCCATAGATTATAAATAACAACTCATATATACATAAAGTAGAGGATTTATAACAAAATATTATGAAGTTACACTACTGCTATCCAACTGATGAGACTTTTTATCAAATTCTCACCAAGTAAAATGAAGCTACTAACATGTTTATTAATAGTTAGATGCCTTTAAGATTTTAGTTATAAGTGACATCAAATAGGTGAGTGTTAAATTCTTTATTTCATTGCTTTAAGGTCAATGTTTTAGGGCATAATTCTCTATTATCTTGGCTTGGCTTCACAAACAAAGATTTAGGAGAGTTTTCCATGTCTGTTGCAGGTCCTCCGATGGCTGGACTCAAAGTCAGAGTCAGTAATAATGTACCAACCCCGACTCCAACTAAATATAAATATATATAATGCATTAATATTTCTTATTTCACAGGTACTAATTCGAATAACCTATTATTTCTTTTCAGGATATATTTTAATTTACATTGAAGGCTGATTTCCATTTTTTTGCAAATTTGAAAACATTACATATTTATGGACTTCATATCCTTTGCCAATGGCGAAAAGAGTTTAACAAAATCAGCCATTTTTTAACACTTTATACTCACAACAGATTAGAAATATTGTCTGTGTTGGTGTATTGTAGAAGATACTGATGTTGAAAAGGTATGTGATGTAAAAATCACTAGTTTTAATGGTTCCAAAAAAATGCATCTACAAGTACATCAAATTTTAAAAAAATATTTTTTACCCTAAAGTGTTAGAAGCAGTACTTGAGAGAGAGATAGCAGTAGAAAAATTTCATCTAGTTCAGAGTTAAAAAAAAGATAAGAAATCTACTGGAGGACAAACACAATTATACAAATTCTTTACTAGAGACAAGGTTACCATAAAAATGAGATGAGAAAAGTTTAAAAATCACATCATCAAAATGGTGGTGAAAAATGGTGTATCTGTATTTTTTTTTCATGGCCTTTTAGGCTTAAATGGATAAATGGCTAGAAGAAATGGCTTGGAGTTTCTCTGGAAAGAGAAAGTTGTATAAGGAGGCTGGTAAAAGGAAGAGGACAAATATTAAACAAAAAGAACTTCGAAAAAGTCTGAAGGGACATTTTGTCTTTAATAAATGGATGCCTGCATGCATCACAGAGTCAACTATTTTGTCATTAGTAGTGTTCGATTTGTTGAGAAAACCAATAAAATGACAGGTCTGGTGAGTCACACAACATAATGGAGCTAAAGGGCTGAAAGTTAAATTTAAGCCTAAAAAGGCTGGTTGTGAAAAAAAGGTGATCAATTAAAAAATTGGATAAAAAGGTGATCAATAAATAAGTTACTTCTCTTGCCTTTTGTTTGGCGGGGATCATTAAATAAAAGTCCAATTTTTTTTAAATCAAGGGTGAACACTGCCAGACACAAACTAATTGATCAATTTAGCATAAACTTACATTGTAAATTGAACCCCCACTAAAAACATATTTGGGGCGGATTTAAAAAGAAAGAATTTTCTAGATATAATATGGAGTAAATGCTCAAATTTGCAGCCCTCTAGCTTCATTTGTGTGGCATATACACATAACACATATATGCATGCATAGATAGATAGCCAGCCAGCCAAACAAGAGAGAGCAGTGATATTTTAGATGATGATGTTAAAAAAGCATCTAAGCTATTTCCAAATCAACATTTGTGCTGTGTATAAACTGCAACTAGCAATAGGAGATGGATTGAAGGATCATCACATAATACTCTCATTGGAAAGTTGAGTCAAGTAGCCATTGCAGCCAGGACCAAAGTTCTCTCTAATTTTTAGTAGTCAGTGTGTGCAACAATCTTATGTTGTGCAATTAATTTTCCTGTGACAAAATTATGTGTTGCATTGAATGCTTGTGCAAAGATAATTTTGGCACAGCCTATCTCTCATGTCTAATAAAACTGTATAGGCATGTTTTAATATAATAGAAGTATGATTACATTTGTTAATATTTTATTCTATACTTTGTTCTGTTTGCTGTTCCATTAAATAAAACATTAATGAGTATTTCTTATTTTATTGAAATCAATTAATAACAATAACACTGATCTATTCACAGATTATTATTATTAACGTTGCTGGAAATGGTTAAATCAAAATGCATTCAACTTATTCAGTACTACATTATGTAGTTTAGCTAAATAACTTTTTGTGCACACATTAATTTCCTTTGTCCACTGGTTGCATAACATAGGTTCGCATGCACAGCTTAGAGGGAACTATGGCCAAGTCCTCTAAAATAGATGCTATTTTGCCAAGACATACTGGAAAAGGAGCCATTTTGGATTACGCATTATGCTAGGGAAGAACTTATTTAATGGTCAAACGTTTGCTTGAACTAAAAATCTTTCTTGTAGATCTAGATAATGAAAGTGTTTCACTAACTGAAAGCCAGTGAATACAAATGACACAATTTGAAAGTCTGCTTTCTCACCGTTTTACTGTCACAAAGAAGTTGCAATCCGAGGATGTAACACCTGGTAGATTCTTGTTGGAGTTGGAAAGGCTTAATATATCACCTGAACAAAACTGGAGGATTAATTGCAGATGGCATTTTATCTTCAATGGAAAAAAGAGAGTGTTGTTTTGCTGGCTCATTTCTTTGTTTATTTATACAATTTAGGCCGCTCGTTTCGCAATCACTCACATCGGTGCCAAGCTAATATAGGTTCCCAATTAATAAATGTCTTTATAATTATCATATTCTGTCAGATAAAATTATCCATTCATCCAATTTAATATATATATTTGCACAAGACTTATTGAGTTCCAGTAATATTCTACTTTTCTTTAAACCTTTTTTAATAACATCAAAATGAATTCATCTAAGTCAGTCATGTAACCAAAAAGTATGGTTAATTCCTAGTTTCCATGCATAAAATGGAGATAACTCCAGTTAGCCTTAAAATGAACTAAGAATTATTTCCCTTTTTCCATAACAATAGTAAAAACAACTTTATTTCCATCCAAACCTTTAACGTTTCACACTCGTCCACTCAATGTCGGCACAAATAACAATTTAATTTATTCAAAGCAATAACATAATTTTCAAGGGAGGAGATAATTGTTAGTTCATTTTGAGACTAATAGGAATTATCTGCATTTTATGCAAGGAAAATAGGAATCTACCAAAAAGTATTTTCTCTCCATTTCTTCCAACACCTTTTATCTGCTTTGATTGTTACCCAGCATTCACACATACACGCATAAAGAATATGTCCATAATGTAAACAGGTGGCCACATCATTTTTTAAGAACCATTTCACATTATATATGAGTGTGTATGCATGTGAGGATGTATCTGTTAGTATGTTCGGTTTGTGACAGATTGCATTTATGTCAAGCTGAAAAGGTTAGATGGTCGTAAATAATATTTATGTGCTTGGACAATTCAAGCAGATGTCTCATAGATCTTTAAGAACACAAAAGGCACATTTTCTTAGCAATAAGCTCTTGTCCGCTCTCTCCACCTCCCCGCCACACCCATGCAGACAGAGTGTCATTCATGGTGAGGATGTTCCCAATTGAAAGTAGTTTATGTTCTGACAGGTGTTAGTGATGCGAGGTCGGAGAGGTTTGGAGGTCAGATATTTTGCACCACAAGGAACTTGCAATTCCAATGTGCAAATTAAACAGTGATAAAAAGGGTAAGCACGTTTTTAACATTCAAAAAGCACTCCTGAAATTTCATCATGGGGAAAAGGATCTGTCATCACCATATAGGGCGGAAAAAATCATTTGTCACATAATTGAAATGTGCCAGACAGGAAGTGTAAGTGAGAAGGCACATGAATCAAACTAGAAATAAGAAACCTACTTTACAAAGAAAGATTTAAGAAATGTAATCTAATGTCACTTGGAAACAGTAGAAGGAGATATGACCTGATGGAGACTTTAAAGATAATGATAAACATATACAAAGTAAACATAGAAAAGCTGTTTAAATTCAGGGAAAGCCAAACAAGAGGCCACAATCTTAAAATCTTCAAAAAGCACAGAAGGCTTAACATCAGGAAACACTTCTTCAGCCAAAGAGTAATCAATGACTGGAATCAATTGCCGGAAGAAGCTGTACATGCAAAGAACATAGTATAATTCAAGACTATCATTGACAAAGAGTTCAGATCTGGGGGACTGTACATGATCCAGTAGGATTTCTGCACCCCACATACTTATCTGGTGAATTCTGTTCATGGATGGCCTCTGTTTTGTCTCTACAGACAATGGAATGACACTGGAGTTTCCCCTCCAGGGCACATGCCTTGGCAAAGCATATGGAGATCCTGGGATGCCCAGTCATCAGAATCCCCCTCTCAGCCTCATTGATGTAGTCAAGAGGAAAGTATGTCTTGATTCATCTTGGCTGCTGGAAGGACATCAAATCGTTCATCAAACTGCCTTAAGGGGGCTCCACTCTCTGATTTGCAATCAGAGTTGTCCTTCACCTAGACTGGTTGCCTTCCCAAGGCTACAGAGCCCAATCTTCCTAGCTATTTTACCCATAGCTGAGGGGAGAAGAGATGGATTCATGCCTTTTCCAATAGTGTGAAGTGAACATAAACAGCTTTTGACTGGAGTTTGAACTTGTGTCGCCGATTCCATTGTCCATGCCATTATCGTTATGTCAATCACACCTCTATATTCTGTTTATAACAAATAGGTAAGAACTTAAGTCGAAAGACTAGTGCCATTACTGAAACAGAGATAGACTAACAATCAGTCCTAGATTGACTATGTAGCAAAAGTCATTTTTAAGGGTCCTGCACTAAATTCTTGCAAGCTGTCAGTTCTGATTCAGTGATTCTGCACTTCCTCTATCACTATAGTACTATAATGCCTTCAACTTTTATGAATGACATGACAGGTTACTGATTTTAGCCAATTGTCACCTTTATTTGGGGTTATTATTTTAACACAGAAATCAATGGGGGTGTATTATCTATCTGATACATATACAACAAATAAATACAAAATTATTTGGATCTGAAGTCATAGCTACTGCACAAAAACAAAAGGAAAAGTATCAGGTCTGGTTAGTCACTCAATAGAAACTGTCATGTGACCAATTTCTTTTGGCAGCATGCTGTGTTAGGGGTGATCAATTAAAACATTAGAAAAAGGGGTGATCAATGAATAAGTCCCTTCTCTCACATTTTGTTGGACAGTGATTACTAAAAAAATCTGAATTTTCAAAAAACAAAAATGAATGCTGCCGGACACAAACTAAGGGATCAATTTAGAATTAACTTATATTGCAAATTGAACCCACCACTAAAAACCTATTTTTTGGAGGGGAGGTGGGGGTATTTTCAAAAACATAATAAGGGGTAAATGTTTAAATTTTCATTGGTGCATCCTGTATGTGTGATATATACATACACAGCCAGACCAATTTAAAAACTGAAGAAACCTATGTTGACAGTTTCTAATACTATTACTGAAATACCAGGCACATTTGTTATATTATCTGGCTATATATCAAATGAAAAAAAAAAATACTTTACTATGAATGTAAAAATATATGTGTTCTGGAAACTACAAAGACTTCATATGCAAAATAGAACCATCCATCTGTCTAAAGTTCTTAAAATATAAGTTACAACACCAAAAGAAAAAAAAAGAAGGTGCTGATTAGAAAGATCTTTTGAAAAGTTATCCATGAAAAATAGTTAACCCAGGCAATGCAAAGTCACCTTGCCAAAGCTAAAGATGATTCGATAAAATCAACAACCAGAAAAAAGATGAAACTCAAAAGAAAAGTATATACTTTCGGGAATATTTTCTCTTAATTAGAGCCTATTTTTGTTCGTTCATTTTGTTGACTACTTGGAGATATAAATAGCCTTGAATAGATACTCATAGGTAAATACACTAAAGAAATCCTCAATCATGTTGTCCAATTACACTTGACCTTTTTGTCTTTAGAGAAGAAGCATCAATGATGTTTATAAAACAGAAGCACAAGTAGCTGACTAGAGTGTTGACAATCAGGGTTGGCGCTATGGTTCCTGGCACGCCGGCCAAGCTGAACTTCAGTTCCCTTTAAAGTATAGTATTCTCTTTTTTTTACAGTGAGAAAAATAAATATATAGCAGTAAAAAGTCATGAGAGTTTCCTTTTGATACTCTGAATTTTACCACAACAGAAAGTATTTAACTATGAGATATTCCTGAAAAATCGGACTTCACATCAGGGAATTTTCTTATTTTGACTGTTTTTATTTATTCATTTTCCAATTTGTATGTGCACAGTACTTGATGCCCAGGGCAACTGCCTGTGTTGCCAGTACTTAGGGCCAGCCCCGTTGACACCGATATATTAGTAGATACAGCAAAATAACTTGAGATGGTCAAAGCAAAGATTTTGACACCAGAAGAAAGAAAAAAAAAATCCAAATTCATGTTTTTACAAAATAATTAAAAGTTGCACTCAAAATGTATAGAGATGGTTGATGGACAATAGGATAAGGATAGATAGTTTGGGAGCAAGGTCATCTTAAGATTATTTGAGGCCCCCCGACCCCCACCAACACATTAAAATTAAGTATTTTTCACAAAGAAAAGAATTTGATTTTGAATATAAACTAGCAAATGTACTTGCTGACTTTTGTATCATATATTTGTTCTTGCAACAGGTTCCTGGCAATGTTGGGGCTTCAAATCCATTTACCTGTGAGTTATTTTTTCTTATCAATTTTGAGTCACCAGCCTGCATTGTCATCCAACCAAGTAAATCAAAAATATAGGCAGATTCTCAACGTGATGAATCAACCAACATTGATAGTAATGTACCAGCTGTATCATCTCTACACAACCTAGACACACTTCTGTGGAAGTATCAATAAAGTTGAACTTTTACTTCATGTTCAAAATAAAACAAACACCTGTGCTATTTATAGGGTCTTAGAAGACTTTTTATGATTTAAATATGGCAGGTAGTAAACAAAAGAGTTTTGTCTGCAAGAAAGTTTTAAATAAATAAATGGATCAGAAATGTTAATGACAATCTTGCAAGCTGGTTTCTTCCAGGCAATGCTGGATAACCTTGTTAGTTGTTATTCCAGCATAAGTAAGAGATTTATGATTTCCTTGACTTTTTTGCAAAGTTGAACAATCTCAGCTTAAGTGTGAGGTTGTATTGCACATTCCAAAGGAAAAAACAAAGTAAATCTCCATAGTTGAAATAAACCTTCATTTCTAACAGATAAATAAAATCAAACCAAAAATAAACATCAATATTTGAACTGTTTCCTTATTGATGAGAACTTAGATTGTTCTTCTTACAAGTAGATCAGATTATAGGTAAGCTCAAACATATAGAAACAACATGTCTGGTTAGCCACTCAATAGTAACCGTCATGTGACCAACCTCTTTTGGCAGCATGCCATGTTTGGGGTGATTAATGAATAAGTTATTCTCTCGCCTTTTGTTGGATCACTAAAAAGTCAGAGTTTTGAACACTGGAGCCAAACTAAGACACCAATATAGAACAAACTTACATTGTAAATTGAACACCCCATAAAACCTATTTGGGTGTGTGTGTGTGTGGGGGGGGTTATTTTAAAAAAACAAAAAAAGCTGTTTTTTCTAGACATAATGAGGAGTAAGTTTTCAGTGTACTTGCTGTACTAGTTGTTGCTGCCTGTATGTGCGACACATACATAGCCAGCCAGGCAGAATCACTTAAAACTGAAGAAACCTACGTTGACTTTGTTGACAGTTTTGGTAGACAGTTTCTAATAAAATCAAACTAAATCAAGAACAAAACCAAAAATCAAACCAAAAATGGACAGTAATAATATCAGAAATGTTTTCTCTCTTATTGATAGCCATGATAACTTTTGGATAGATTATTCTTCTTACAAGTAGATCAGATTATACATGAGCTCAAACATATAGAAACAATAGTCTGAATCTTTACCATATATATATATATATCTTTTAACTATAAAAAATCTCATCTTGTTGCCCCCATCTTTCAGCATGTCAATCAATGAATTTTATTTTGTTCAACAAAAGCATACTTAGATTGTTGAAACCAAACAGAAAGAAAATGTAGAAGATAAAATCTTCCCGGATTCTGACATTACAGGAAATTCTGATGAGCATGAATCATGATTCTGAGAAAAGACTTAGAAAAAAAACAAGAATAGACTGTTCAAAACTGGCAACATTGTTTACAGAATTTTGGATATTTGTTTTCGACAATATTGACAAAATTATAGAATTTCATTAAAATTTCAATATGTCATCAAAAATACAAAATTTCATAATTTCAACATAATTATAGAATTTGAGAATTTGACTGAAGCAAAATTCATAACCTATCTTCGCAAGCAGCTTTCAATGTTTTTCAATTTCAGTCTGAATGAAAATTAATTTGGCTCTCATAGACCTGGAAACTTTCTTCCTCCTACACTCTTCCTCATTCCTCTTCGCCTCACTTCGCAGCTTCTTTCTTTTCCCACTCTAACCCGTCTTTGCAAGCAGCTTTCAACCTTTTCCAGTTTAGTCTGAAAGAAAGTGAATTTTGCACTCATAGACCTCTCTCTCTATGGATGCTTTCAACATTTTCCAATTTGGTCTGAAAGATAATGTTAATAAAAATCAATGGTAAATTAGTTTTTGTTTTTAATTAAATCGTAGGAAATCCTTGAACGTTCAGTTTACTGTTTTATTTAATCCAAACAAACTGAAATGACAGTAAATTTAGATAAAACCCATCAGTCAATCTTTTTAAACTTTAAGTTTTATTTACAGAACAAACATATTTTTCAATAAAGTTAGATTTAAAGTTTTAAGGCTTTTTAAAATTTCACTTTTGACTGATGAATCAATCAACAATTTTTTTCCTAATGCCAAAATGTCAGTCGACAAATGGGCTTATGCCAAATCAGATGATGCCTAAACGCTCATACAAAATTGGCTATGCCAAATAATCCCTTTCTGATCTAAAAACTATCCTTTTCTTTGGGTCATTATGAAACTGTAGGTTAGCCGAAAGGATAGTTTTCATGTCATTCCCATTAAAAGGAAGAGGAAAGCATAAATAAAAAAAAGAGTCATCATTGCTGCATTGATCATGCATAATTATCGATCATTGGTAGGATCCACTTCTTGAAAGTTGGATGTCACCATCAATGGAGAGCTGTTCAAGCAAACCACAGAGTTAAATTACTTGGGGAGCATCTTTGCTGAGGATGGGAAGCTGGACAGAGAAATAGAGAATAAAAAGTCCAAAAAATAAACTCAGTAAACCATCAACTAGCACCCCTCTTGAAGCAGCCAAGCATCCCTTGGTAACAAAAGCCAGACTGATCATCGCAATGTTTATTCCCACCCTCAATTATCAATGTCAGACCTGACTCGAAACAAAGCCCTTGAGCAAGAAATCACAACTTTTGAGATTGGCGAGCAGCTGGCAAACCAGAAGGGACAGGGTCAGAAAAAAATGACAGATGGTTGGTGCTACACCTCTACCAGTCTATAGGACACCAAGTGGTTTGGTAACCTGACAAGAACGCCAGTTAGCCAGCCCAGAAAGCCTATATCACCAAGTAGTCAGGTTACAGAGCCAGAGGAAGATCTGGCTGGTGGTGGATTGACAGAATCTAACACATGCACACTTAGCATAAAGCTGTTCCAAGCATCCCATCTTGCAGATCACCAACTTCATCTCCTTGCAACACCTTCCCAGTAGAAGCAGCTAGACAAAACAAATAAAAAACCCAATCTTTTAAGGTTTTCCATAAGTGGAGACAAACATGGTGGAAAAGTATTGGTTTACAAACAAGTGATCAGGATCATCTTCCTTTGTATTTTGCAAATTGGAACTAATGTTGTGAAAGTTGGTTGAGAAGTACAGGTATTCCCCATTTTTTAAAAGTTTGCTTTACACTACTTTGCTTTTACAAAAGACCATCAAGCTGCCATAGCATTGAACTGTGTCTGTGAGCATCTGTGTTTTATCTCAATATATTTTGTGGATCCGTTAGCAAAATGTGTCTTAAGGTATTTTCTATAGTTTTGAGAAGGGTCATTAATATTCAAATGGTTCTTCAGACAATTGAACTTCTTGTTATTTGTGTTGTAAACAAAACGTTTCAGCCAATCCATTCTTCGGCCCTCTTCAGGTTATGTTTAACCCATCACACTTGGATTTTACACCTGAAGAAGGCTGAAGAATAGATTGGTTGAAACGTTGTGTTTACAACACAAATAACAAGAAGGAGTTCAATCGTCTGTGTCTTAAGGTATCAGAAAGGCCTAAGAGAGCTCGTTGTTATGCTTAGCATAAAACTGGCAGACATAGAAGATGGCTATTCTTTTGCATCTGGGAATGCTAAACAATTCTTCTTTGCTTTATGCCATTTTGGCTTTACAAAAGGTTTCATAGGAATGCTCGACTTTTGAATAGCAGTGAAAACCTGTATATTTACATATTAGCCATGAGTATCTTTAAAAAAAAACAGGAGGAAAGATCTGTTTTATGGCAAAGTATATTCTAAAAAGGATGAAAGAGTTTCATAAAACAGGTGTGATTTATCACTCAATAGAAACTGTTATGTGATGAACATCTTTTGGCAGCTTGCTGTGTTGGGGTGATCAATTAAAAAATTGTAAAACAGGTTGATCAATGAATAAATTACTTCTCACCTTTTGTTGGATCACTAAAAAGTTTTAATTTTTTAAAAACAATCTTGAATGCTGCTGGACACAAACTAATGGACCAATTTACATTGTAAATAGAACCCTCCTAAATTTATTTGGAGGGGGGAATTAAAAAAATCTTTTTTTATAGACATAATAAACAGTAAATGTTTAAATTTTCAGCCCTCTGGCTCCATTAGTGTGGCCAGTATGCATGGCACATACATACATAGCTAGTCAACCAGAATCACTTAAAAACTGAAGAAACCTATGTTAATAGTTTTATTTGACTGTTTCTAAAAGTAAAATAGAGGAATTCAATGAAGATCTGTCATGTTGAAACACCATTTTTAGCTGAGCAAACTCATGAATTTATTTTTCAAGAATCGTGCCAACAGAGAGGAACCTGAGATTTGTTCTTAGAGAATAACACAAGTCTGTCGTAATGTTCAGCTAATGCTATTACTTACTTGAACCAATAAGTAAAAATACAGTCAGCAAACACAATATAGATACTTGACTGGCCTGTGCCAACATTTTAATAAAAGAAGAGAAAAGCCTCATTCTACATTACACTCAAGAACCCAGACAGAGAAAAAAGAAACATCGAATAGTGAAGAAATAAAAAGCCTAAAGATTCCCAACAACAATAAAAAAATTAATATGAAAATGCGGCTCTTACCTAAAGGAAATCTATTTTTGCTGTTGTTGAATTTGTGTTATTTTGCAGAAAGGAATTTCTCAATCTTTACAACATAAAAAATCTTATCAACCTTTTGTACCAGGACATAATTTGGTTGATTGAGATTTTGAATGAAGATCATGAAGTCTGGAGCGTAACCATTTAACTTCTCCTACTTGGCTTAATGGTAACTAATGAAACAAGAGAGAGAGAAGATGGATTTTGGGAACTAGGTATACGGTGAGGCTGTATCTAGGACTTATGCTTGGGTATCACAGAGGGGTCCATCAGGTATAAGTGAAGTGAACCCATGCAGCTGGGGGTTCTGGGGCACTGTAAGCCCCCGTTGGTACTTTTTTTAAATATGGCCAATTTTGGGCTGTTCTGAAACATACAAAAATCTGGAAATCAGATACATACACAGTGTTAACAAGCACATGAAAAAACTTACACCTTCAAGTCTGTAGAATCACACATAATACACTACAAGAGCATAGATTCACCAGGCAGCTTTATCACATCAAATGAAACTGGGAAATCTGGTTTATTTATAAGAGTCCTATGGAAAAGTCTATTATTAAAGAAGTGGGACAACCTTTCATTTTAAGAATTGATACTTTAACAGTAGGTATATGTTGTATCCCTGTGTAACCCCCATTTCCACCACTAAGAGAGAGACAGAGAGAGAGAGAGAGAGAGAGAGAGAGAGAAGAATGCAATGATTTCTGGAAAAAGGTTTTCCCATGCCTTTCAAAACTAACCTATTAAGGTGCTTAATCCCTGAATTAAAATGTTTCAGTAGACTTTGAAAAGAGATCTGCTGGACATATATATTTCAGCAGTCAATTTATCTTCATCTCATTCTTCATTTCCAATCAGATTAGAGGCATGGGTAGGGTTGCAATAAAAAGCAACAGACAAATTATGATGAAGGTAAATATGTAGTCATAAAAATGAATAGTAACGATTTGTAATATTCATCCAATAAAAATAAGTAATAAAATAAACATAGATTAGTTTCATGTGCGATTATATTCCTACCCCTTCAGTAAACAACCTAACTTTTTTCTCCCCTCTCCCTTCCCTTATTAAACTACCTTTCTTTTCTTCCCTCCCTTCCCATCCTCTTATTAAACTATCTACTCTCTTATTCAACTACCTAACTTTTTTCACCCCTTTCTCTCTCCCAACTTTCTTTTCTGCCCTTTCTCTCCTCTTATCAAACTACCTAACCTTCTCCTTATGTTATTACTGAAAGTGTAACATTCGAACACAGGTAGGAACAAACAGAATAATAGTATAGATACTATTATCAAAAATTCCCATTAATATGGTAAATGGAGAAATTGATGCCATATCTGTGTCATTAAAAGAATTCCACAGAATTTAGTTGAACAACAAAAACCAGACAACACATCTACTACATCACACAATGCAACACAGCTAATGGACAACAAATTTAACAGCAGACAACAATTTTACAGTAAGAATGCTGAAAAATGAAGAAAAATTCATTGAATATTAAAAAGAATAATTGCAACAAACTTTTGAAACTACATTGTTAAGTATTTAATTTAATATTGAGTTAAGCCTCTCAGATCGGAGAGTATTTATTTACTTCCAGCGAGGTGGCCATATTGGTTTTTGAGGTAATAGAAGATGGACGTCGGACGATGTAGGTAAAAAGAATAAAAAGAGTTTGTAAGTAAAACTTCTGTTGTTAAAGTTGTTGATTCTGTCATTTATTATTCAACATACATGATTTTTTAACATTGATTATAAGCTTCAACCTAAATTCTTTTCAATTCAGTCGAGGATAAATTTTTCTCTGAAACAAACTTTGATTTTCCTTTTTTTATAAAATATTATAATATATATATAAAATATTAATTCTAGTATAATCAGTGGTGTAGTGCTAAAAAGAGAAGTGAGGGAATACACAGCTGCCTGCTCTAGCAAGCATATTGACCCAGTGAGTGAAGTAAGCCTCTACAGTTTTAAAACCCCTGAGTGCATTTTAAGGGTACCTTGATTCAATATTTATATATAGCTACAATGCACCATTTCTGCTTATTTAATTGTATAAACAAATAAACAGAATGAGAACTTTAGTAGTATATAGATAGAGAGGGAATGCCATTCCCCCTGTTCCCATGCATCTCCACAACACTACACTACTGAGTATAATATTCATAGGTTTTCATTTTCATCCATATTTTCTGACAAAAATGAAACAAAAATCACATTCTCTAATGAAGAAATGTAATCACATGTTTCTTGGTAACTGATTCTAGTTTGTTTATAACCACTCATTGGCTGTGCAACATATGTTCATTTTGTTAATACGTTATACAATATGTTATTTTAAAAAGCCTAAGTGTAGTATTTCATGGATAATATCTTGATTGTTTTTAAGTTTTCTTTGCAACAGATTGACACTGAGAGAAGATAACATTTATGTCAAACATGTTTTAGACACACATGGCAAGGCTGGTTTTGTTTTGGTTAGAAATAAAAGGATTTTAGAAATTTTTCAAAATCATAAAAAGCAGAATTTTAGCATTTATTACGGATAAATGTACAGAGGCAGATCCAGGGTTTTGAGCAGGGTGGGGTCCGAATGGAAAAATTATATCAATTCAAAATGAATCACTTTTAAATGTAATTCAATTTAAATCTATTCTTAATTTGTTTTTACTTCAGTCTATCTAAAATTCAAATCAATTTTGATTTTTAATGTTTTATGTTTTTTTCAACGCAACTTAATTGATTTCTATGAAAATGAGTTTCCACTTGAGAAATTAGCCTGAGAAGCATTGCTTTTTGAAATTCTGCTTTTTAAGATCCAAACTGCAGTCACCCAGTACATTTTGTTTCAGTAATTTTTGTTTCATTATGAATGTAATACAATTTGCAATGATTTTCTTCCTGTATTCACCAAGGTGATCCATGAATCACCCTTTTCCATCAGAAAAATATAAAACAGAAACTCTATTTCCAAACAATTCATAAGAACAGGTCAGCAAATATAAAAAAATAAACTGCGGTTTTTTTCTTCCTTTGTGAGAAAGAAAAAAGGGGTAGGAAAGAAATTTGTACACATTCAAAGAGGTTTTGGGATGTTTGAATTCTTTCTTGCTGTTTATGCTGTTCACAAGACAATCCATTCTATGGGCTTCTTCAGGTGTACTATCCAAATTTTTTTTTTCAATAGCAGCAATGCTTATCACGTTGGATATGGGTGTTTACTACCATTATATTTAGTTAGTACACCTGAAGAAGGCTATAGAATGGATCATCTGTAATGTATAAACAACAGGGAGTTCAATCGTCCAGAAACTCTTTGAATGTTACATTAACCCTTCTCAAAACTATAGACAGTATCTAGTTATACGCAGTACTACTTTTAACACTTAAATTAAGAGAGTTCCAAATATGTAAGGTTGATCAGCTTTATTTAAACAGCCAATTGTCAAACATAAAAGTATGACATGTTTTGAAAAGCAAATCAAAGCCTTTATCCAGCAGTGGACTTATAACGGCTGCTGATAATGATGATGTTGCTATGAAATATTTCTATACTACAACTTCAGACTCATGCAACTAGGATGTCAAAAATGTTGTTCTTGTTAAGTCTCTCTGTTGTTGTACTAAGGAAAGCACCACTTTCCCATGGTTAGAGACAATGTGACACCTTTCTGTATTAGTGGTTAACCTGATGCTTTGTTTGGCATAGTCAGCACTGGAAATAGGCCTGTAGCATTTGTTATAAACGGGCCCCAAATTAGGAAAATACACATAAATATTAAACCATGCATTTTTTATTTGCTAAGTAATTATTTTTTTTCATTTTCTATACAGCCAGATGATACAACAAATACATTTGACATTTCAGAAATATTATTACTTTGTTTTTGTTTTGATCTTTGTGCAGTGGCTAGGACTTCAGTTTCAAATACCTTCATATTTATGTATCTTATATATATCACATACATACCGCACTCCCATTAATTATTGTATTCAAATAATAACTCCAATAATAATAATTGGCAAAAATTGCTTATCTTAAACACCCAGTCTTTCATAAAAGTATAGTATTATAGTAATAGAGCAAGTGCAAGATCACTGAATGTCTGCATTTATCAAGTGTGAAAGATCACAAAATGACATTGCTGCATAGATAAGGCATCAAGTCAAAATCATTATTGTCCAAGCTTAGAGAGAAGAAACCATAAATTGATAAAGGACTGAAAATGAAAGTGAAACAAGGAGTAGAAAACAATAGTGAAAAGAGGGAAAAAACAGTCACTCAATAGAAACCGTTACATGACCAACGTCTTATGGCATCATGTTGTATTGGGGGCAATCAATTAAAAAGATTGTTGGATCACTAAAAAGTCTGAATTTTAAAAAAAACAAGAGTGAACACTGGGCACAAACTAAGGGAACAATTTAGTATAAACTTACATTGTAAATTTAAGCCCCCACTAAAAACCTATTTGGAGGGGGTATTAAAAAAACAACATTTGTAATGTTGAAATTTTCTGCCCTCTAGCTCCATTGGTGTGGCCTGTACTCATGATGGCCTGCCGAACCAACTTGAAAACTGAAAAAACCTATGTTGACAGTTTTTCTTGACAGTTTCTAATAAAATGGACGGAAGAAGAAACAAAAGTAAGAAGTGAAGAAAGGAAAAATGAGCAAAAATAGAAAAAGACGAAGTGGATGATGTACAAGGTTTGTTCGGAAAGTATCCAGCCATTTGATATTAACGACCTCACACACTTATCCCAGTGTTCCTTCCATTTCAAAACAGTATGCAAAGTCCTCTTGCAGGATTGCCATCAGCTGCCTCACACATTCTCCTTAATCTCATCCACAGTCTGAAATCTCCTTCCATTCAAAAAGCAAAAAGCCAGAAGTTGCAGAGAACCAAATCTTGACTGTCCCTACAGATCTGGGTGACGTGATGTTTTGCAAAAAAAATTCTGGATAAGACATGAGGAATTGACAGGCTCTGTCATTTTGAATGTGATGGTCACTCAATACACAATCTCACTGCCGATTAAGTAACCCTTCGGGAGAGTAAATGTTCATGCATGTGTAGTAAGGTCCCTTCTAATTGACTGCCAAGTTACATTAAGGCTGTGCAACTGGTTCTCGAGATATTCAAAATGGCTGGATACTTTCCAGACAGACTTTGTACAACAGAATAAAATTGTTAATGAGTCAAAGAAATAAATTTTAAATTTAAAATCCTTTCACTGAGGAATTAAATTTCATGGTCATTCCCATAATGATGTCAATTATCCACCATACTCTATATATTGTGCTACTTGTTTCCTTGAGACCACCGATGAGACAGGAAACCGGGTCATATAGTTACATCAGGAGAGTATAGGAAGTAAAATAATGCTAGAAAAACAAAACCTTCGTAGTTAGCTGGGAGATGCTGGGGGTCCGCTTCTCGCAGCCTAATGAGAGTTTTTTTTTCAAAACCGTGGGGTACATCAGCTTTCTGCTTTTAATGGGAATAAAATTATTGACAGATATATTATGCAGGAAAAGGGTTACATTTCGAAGTGCAAACGAGAAACCTTTCAAATTTTAAATTCTGTTGCAAAAGGATTCATTTTTATGAGACATATCATGACAGAAAATATTTTCTGTTCTATCTACATTCCAATCTCAGAGAGATTAGCTTCAATTGTTCATGCTGGCAACAAGCACCTGTTGTTTCCTGTGAATCTCTCTCTTGTTTTAATAATCAATACGAAGAGTGAAAAAGTCAGAAGCCAGACACGAATAAACGGACTTATCTTTACAAGAGCATTGTTCAAGTTTTGCTATAAACACAAAGTAACTTTCAAAGATATTTCTGACTTTCAGCTTTGGGTTTTACTCTGCTAATTAAATGATAGACCAAGTGGTAGAGTGCTTGCTTCTGGTTCGGTAGGCAATGGTCCAATCAACTACTACCAAGGACTTAAAAAAATGGTACTCAATGCCTCTCAGCTAAGCAGTCAGTACAGGGACTACGATTGAAGAACGTCTCCCCAAGGCTAAGGGGTTATGGCCAAATCATGTTGGATACACCGGTTCTTGTAAGATCATCAACGTTAAGCAACATCTAGTTAGTATCTAGATGGATGACCATTTGGAAATACTAGGTACCGTAAGGAGAACAAAGCTTTGATAGCCCTGGCAAGTCGGAAGTGGGTCTTACTAACAATTATATATGTACCTGGCCCTGTGACACACTCGATGCATACATACATATATAACTTTCAGCTTTTTTTTCTTCCATGTTAGTTAAAGGATAAATGAAGCCAACAATTCAGATAAAACTGCTTCTTCTGATATAAGTGATTTTTTCTGGCACTCTATTTTGGGAACACCTTAAAGAAATTAGTAATATCATTTTGAAAAAAAAATCAGCTTTTTTTGGCTGCACAAAAATATATCAAAAAGTGCACAGACACACATGCAAAAAAATAATTCTTATAAGTGAAGAAAATGTACAGGTAGTATTTTATTTTGTCTACAGTCTCTAGCCTAAGTTGCAGCAAGACAACTTGAGGTGGATTGTCAGCATTATTCTAGTAAAAAAAAAATAACTAGTCTGGTAAGTCACTCAATAGAAACCATCACATGACCAATTTCTTTTGGCAGCATGCCGTATCGGGGTGATCAATTCAAAAATTCGGAAAAGGTGTGATCAATGTATAAGTAACTTCTTTTATCTTTTGTTGGATCACTAGAAAGTCTGAATTTTCAAAAAAACAAGCGTGAACACGGTCAGACACAAACTAAGGGACCAATTTAACATAAACTTACTTTGTAAATTGACCCCCCAACCCCACACATTTATTTTGGGGATATTTTCAAAAACAAAAATACGTTTTTTATAGATATAATGAATTACTTCTCTACTCTAAAAAGTCCAAATCCTATAAAAACAAGTGTGAACACTAACGGAAACAAACTAAGAGACCAATTTAGCATAACAAACTTTGGGGTCGGGGACCAATTTAGCATAACACACTTTGGGGTGTGGGGCAATTTAGCTTAATAAACTTTGTGGGGGAGGACCAATTTAGCTTAACAAACTTTGGGGGGTGAATTTACAAAAAAC
Source organism: Architeuthis dux (assembly GCA_006491835.1). Classification (NCBI taxonomy): domain Eukaryota; kingdom Metazoa; phylum Mollusca; class Cephalopoda; order Oegopsida; family Architeuthidae; genus Architeuthis; species Architeuthis dux. The sequence goes on from VCCN01000387.1 coordinate 300,558, forward strand.
AAAAAAAAATGTTTTTTCTAGACAAAATAAGAAATAATGCAGGGCCCATAGCATATGTTATAAAGGGGCCCTAACTTTTTTTTAAAATACTCATAAATATTTGAATATGTATTTTTTTGTACTTGCATAGTGAAATAATTGATTTTTTTTATTTGCTATACAGTCAGATAATATAACAAACATGTAAAATTTATTATAGATTATAAATACGTTATAAATTTTGATGATTTTTTGTTTTTATTTGTTTCTATTAATTATTAATTACTGACAGATTACAACTAAAGACTAATATGTTGTCTTAGTACCTATTGCTTTCATAACAGTGAATGGGGAGGGAGGGATTGCGAAAAATTTTGTCTCATCAAAAGGGGTCACGAATTAACAAAATTTCAGAAGCCCTAAACTAAACAAAATACAGGGAATACCTCTTTAATCTCAAAACTCTGATCATCCGGCACATTTCGGATTTGCTACCATTAGTTTGTGGATCTGCCACTAGAATTCTTTGATTCAGTTTCAAACCGAGGTTTGAACCATAATTTAGTAGTTTATAAGCCAACTCATCAAACCAAATTAAAGAACTCTTAATTCGGCAACTGTTGATGCTCATTTTAGCATAAAATTAGATATGCATTCATTATTTTTTCCTGAATCTTATAAATTATTTATAATACAACCAATTAAAAAGCATAAGCAAACACAAATAACACTGTGCAATTTTTCTTTTCAACTTATTTGTCGTTTCTTTTTCTGTTTACCGATTGATTATGTCTAAAAAGAATCGAACATGACTATTATTCCCGTCAAACTTTGCTTTTGTGGTCAGAACATTAATATTTTGCAATTCACCTATTTTGCCTCAGACAACTTAGGGAATGTACTTGAAGGCTACAAACTCCTTCTCGAGAGCTGTGACAAATTGTCATATAGCCTAATTTTATGTGTAGTGGTGGCATCAGCACCTTCGAGGGGTTAATCAATGCCTCCCACTTGACGTTGTTGGGTGCCTATAGTCAGTCTAGCCTTTGGTAGTGCGCCAAAGTGTCCCTGCTGTCCCAAAGGCAAAGGTAGCAGTGTAACTTGGTAGAACCACCTTGGAGATCCATCAGGAATGCCTTCGAAAAATGGGAGATACCTGTGGCTGCAATGCATGAGTGCATATATATTATATATGAGCTAATCTATTAAATGGATTTATTCAGACAACTATTTATGGGTGTATTGACAAGTTTAATTACCCATGGGGTCTTCCCTTGCTGATGTCACCCATTTTGCCAGCACAGTTGATTTGGAGTCAGCACAAAATGATATCAAGATTTATTTCAAACTGACAGAAAAAAGGACTTATTTTTTTTAATAATACTGAATTTTATAACCACACCAAAGCCAAATCTTATCAACTGGGGCACAGTGAAATTTGCAGAAATATAAATCTGGTAAAAGTTTTCACAATCAAAATTATGTTTAAAAAGCAAATTTCAAATTCAATTAAGGTCTGGTTAGTCATTCAATAGAAACTGTCACATGACCAACACCTTTTGGCAGCATGCCTTGTTGGAGGTGATCAATTAAAAAATTGGAAAAAACGGTGATCAATGAATAAGTTACTTCTCTTGCCTTTTGTTGGATCACTAGAAAGTCTGAATTTTCAAAAATGAGGCAGCTCATATCAAAATGTCGATTAAATGCATTAGCCAGACAAGTGCGGACTTCAACCCAATGTGGCTTCCACTTCTCAACAAACCTAAACCTGACACAGAAACACCCGGTTCATGTGCCATAAGGGTTATCCCCTTTAAACATAACTTCTGTTTAACCCATCACACTCAGATTTTACACCTGAAGAGGGCCGAAGAATGGATTGGCCAAAATGTTGTGTTTACAACACAAATAACAAGGAGTTCAATCGTCTGAAGAACCATTTGAATATTAATGACCCTTCTCAAAACTATAGAAACTAATTTATATAAAACTATATTTACATAAAAAAATAAAAGTTTATGATACATCATATAAACTTGATTTTATGCCATAAAATTTTTACATTAGTTCAGTATCATTGATCAGAGAGACAATTTAAAAAGAATTTCTCCTATTACCAGCCATAAAAATCCTTGCTATACAAAACTGGTATATAAAGATCATCCTAAGTATATAGTTTGAAAATAATATCTATGATTCTTGAAACTCAACTCTGACATGGGCATTGGAAACTCTTTCCCCTTTGCATCTCCCCCAGGAAATAAATTATGTCATCTTGATATGGAAACATTAAATTTCTGTTTGCTCATGCAAAAGATGTAGACCTCAAATGTAGACAAATATAACCTCAGTATATTTATTAGCAACAATATTTGGAGGTTTTGTTAAATTCCAATTCATTGGAGACTCAGTGATCTGTTGAAGGTATAAATCAACCAGTTAATAGAAGAGAAATTATGCAAAAACATAATCATTTTCAGACAATGTAGACAGTGTGGGTATGAAAGGTGTAAACCTGTTGGTTTCATAGTGTATGTGCATTTTGTAGTGGTTGGGGTCATATATAATAGATTAAAAATTCCTGTAAAATCTTTGATTTATTTTGACCAAAATATTTACATAGGTTTGTCGACTAATGATTGAAAAAAGCATTTATTTTACACAAGAAATATTTATTTTTCAACATAAATTGTTTCAATCTTATTTAATATTGGATGAAGTATTGTAATGCATCACTTTTATTAAACTAGACTAGTTTTTACCTTCAACCTAATTTTTTAATACAACTTATTAATAGTGGCCTGATTTAATAAGTTGCATCATCATCATCATCATCATCATCATCATCATCATCATCATCATCATCATCATCACCATCACCATCACCACCACCACCACCACCACCAGCAGCTGTTATGTCCACAGCTGGACAAAGGCCTTTCCCATCTCCTTCCATGACGACCTAGATTGTGCTAACCTCTGCCATCTCTTACTGGCAAACTTTTCTATCTTGTCCCTCCATCTTGTGTCTGGTCTTTTCCTACTGTCCCTTGGGCACCATTTTGTTAGTCTTTCCTCCCATTTATCATCCCATTTGTCATCTCTTCTTGCTAGGTAACCAGCCCATCTCCATTTGTGCTGCTTAATTATTTGAAACAACTAAAATTAGGTTGAAGGTAAAAACTAGTCAAATTTAATAAAAGTGATAACTTTTTTCGTTGTCAATGCACTTAACCCAACACTTCCCCATAGATCGCGTAGATTGACCATTGTACAGAGAAAATTTCAGATTAAAATTCAGCTAATAATTGTGTCAGACCACAGATTTATTGATCCACCTTTGTATACATGTAAAACACACATATAACAAACAATATTAAATTATATTTATTTTTGAGTTATACTGATATATTGCACATGGCTATATTTCTTGAGCACTCAGTAAGGATGGAGCTCAATAGCAATAGCTTTCAAGAATAGCATATTGACCACTGCTCCAGGAGCATAGCTGGAGATTTGGGGGACTGGGGGGCTTGGCTCTTTGACAGGCCCCCTCCAACATTTAGTGAGATTTTGTTATTATATAGTGTTAGTAGAAAGGCACAAGGTGAACTACTATTTATAAAACTTTTGGGAGTTCCCACCCGACCCCTTACATTAGTAAGAGAGTCTATGTAAGACTAAATCTTTCCAATGAAAATTAAGTTCTAATTTTTGTATTTTTTATATACTTGAAATATACTTTTTTTGACAGCAGTTAATTGTCATTAAGCCAGCTTCTGTGTATTTGGGCTGGGTTTAAACTAATAAGAAAAATGGTAGTTAAATTTGGTATGTCCGATATCAGAACAAAGATTATATTTTTAAATATTGATATTCTCGAATGTGATCATCTTTTCACTTAGGCTGTTCCATGCGTTTGCCACTCTTGCCACTCTTGCCACTCTTGCCAAGAGGAAATTTTTTCTAACACCAGTGGAGGTCTGAATTTGTAGTTCATGGCTGTCTCCTCTGGTTTTACTGCACATAGATGAAGTCAGCATTTTCTTATCAAGGCATTTTGAGCAATGAACATCAGTATCCACTCTATGGGAAAAAATATCTAAGAGAATCAAAAATATTTTAGGTGACTAAAAAATTAGGTTGAATCTCATGTGAATATATACATAGCTTATATATTTTTTGTCTATGCATGCAGGGAAAAATGGAAAAAAAATGATTTACTCTGTAGCAGCTGGTTAGTTCAAGCTGTCAGTGACCTATAGCAGCTGATCGATTGCACCGTGAAATGCGATTTTTGTTTCTGGGTAGTGAGTGTTATTTTCTGATTGCTTATGTGTAAAAATTCTCTTCAAACTTTGTGGCTAGGACATTGACATTCATATGATATTCATATGTAATTATTTTTCTTACTTTATATGATTAAAAATGTACAAATTTGCCCGTTGATCAATTGGAATGAAGTAATTTTTGAATTATCACTGTCTTGGTCACAAAAGCAAAGTTTGAAGGGAATAATTGACATTTTCTATTCTTTTCAGATATAATCAATTAGAAAATAACACTTATTACCCAGGAACAAAAAAAATAATAAAAAGTTGCGCAGTGTTATATGATGATGACTGACTTTTCAAAATAGGAAGTTAATATAATAAATTTGTCTTTTAAATGAAAAGGTTATATATTATTATATTAAAAGTATTTAAGAGAAGTAAATGACTGTTTTCTATTGACATATTTTAAGTACAAAGTAATATATATATAACATTGAAAAAGGGGCATAGCTGAGGGAGGGGGCGATTTTAACAACCACAAAGCTTTGGGGTCTCCTCCAGGCTGAGCCCCA